>JAVTVY010019743.1:0-80695 GCA_036873755.1 Hanleya hanleyi | reverse complement strand
TTGATTATACTATATCTACAAGAGGCATGGGAAATAGAAGTGTAAACACACCATTATTATCAATTTACAGATGTGATATTTCCTCACTCCATTTGGTGTTTTCTTGCAATTTGTAGGATATGTTATTGTTTCACTAGCAGTTTCATATCATAATTATTATTTTTTTATTTTTATTTTTTTTTTAATTTGACATTTACATACTGCAATCACAAGATGTACATTTATAAGATAGTGACGTGCTATATATGTGTTCTATGCTAATCGAGTTGCTCGGCAACAATTCAGGTGTGATGTGATCAGAATGTCTGATGAACCTATTGACCTTCAATGAAATGGCTTTTAATCACATTGTGCAGGTAGGCCTACATGTATACTCTTCACCAGTTTATTGAAATTGAATAAGACTTATTGGGCAATATAAAATACATTAAATATCTATATTAAATATCTGGTAAAGTGAAAGTAAGTTTGAGTAGAGTATATAGTTAGACTTACCATGGTTACTCGAGAAGTGCTTCAGTATAGGACATTACCATGGTTACTCTAGAAGTGCTTCAGTATAGGGCATTACAATGGTTACTCTATTAGTGCTCCAGTTTTAGGACATTACCATGGTTATTGTATAAGTGCTCCAGTATAGGGCATTACCATGGTTACTCTAGAAGTGCTTCAGTATAGGACATTACCATGGTTACTCTAGAAGTGCTCCAGTATAGGGCATTACCATGGTTACTCTAGAAGTGCTTCAGTATAGGACATTACCATGGTTACTCTAGAAGTGCTTCAGTATAGGACATTACCATGGTTACTCTAGAAGTACTTCAGTATAGGACATTACCATGGTTACTCTAGAAGTGCTCCAGTATAGGACATTACCATGGTTACTCTAGAAGTGCTTCAGTATAGGACATTACCATGGTTACTCTATAAGTGCTCCAGTATAGAGCATTATCATGGTTACTCTAGAAGTGCTTCAGTATAGGACATTACCATGGTTACTCTAGAAGTGCTCCAGTATAGGACATTACCATGGTTACTCTAGAAGTGCTTCAGTATAGGACATTACCATGGTTACTCTAGATGTGCTTCAGTATAGGACATTACCATGGTTACTCTAGAAGTGCTCCAGTATAGGACATTACCATGGTTACTCTAGAAGTGTTTCAGTATAGGACTTTACCATGGTTACTCTAGAAGTGCTTCAGTATAGGACATTACCATGGTTACTCTAGAAGTGCTCCAGTATAGGGCATTACCATGGTTACTCTAGAAGTGCTTCAGTATAGGACATTACCATGGTTACTCTAGAAGTGCTTCAGTATAGGACATTACCATGGTTACTCTAGAAGTGCTTCTGTATAGGGCATTACCATGGTTACTCTAGAAGGGCTCCAGTATAGGGCATTACCATGGTTACTCTAGAAGTCCTCCAGTATAGGACATTACCATGGTTGCTCTATAAGTGCTCCAGTATAGGACATTATCATGGTTACTCTAGAAGTGCTCCAGTATAGGACATTACCGTGGTTACTCTGTAAGTGCTCCAGTATAGGACATTACCATGGTTGCTCTAGAAGTGCTCCAGTATAGGACATTACCATGGTTATTGTATAAGTGCTCCAGTATAGGACATTACCATGATTACTCTATAAGTGCTCCAGTATAGGACATTACCATGATTACTCTATAAGTGCTCCAGTATAGGGCATTACCATGGTTACTCTAGAAGTGCTCCAGTATAGGACATTACCGTGGTTACTCTGTAAGTGCTCCAATACAGGACATTACCATGGTTACTCTATAAGTGCTCCAGTATAGGACATTACCATGATTACTCTATAAGTGCTCCAGTATAGGACATTACCATGATTACTCTATAAGTGCTCCAGTATAGGGCATTATCATGGTTACTCTAGAAGTGCTCCAGTATAGGGCATTACCATGGTTACTCTAGAAGTGCTCCAGTATAGGACATTACCATGGTTACTCTAGAAGTGCTCCAGTATAGGACATTACCATGGTTACTCTGTAAGTGCTCCAGTACAGGACATTACCATGGTTACTCTATAAGTGCTCCAGTATAGGACATTACCAGGATTACTCTATAAGTGCTCCAGTATAGGACATTACCATGATTACTATATAAGTGCTCCAGTATAGGACATTATCATGGTTACTCTAGAAGTGCTCCAGTATAGGACATTACCATGGTTACTCTAGAAGTGCTCCAGTATAGGACATTACCATGGGTACACTGTAAGTGCTCCTGTATAGGACATTACCATGGTTACTCTATAAGTGCTCCAGTATAGGACATTACCATGGTTACTCTATAAGTGCTCCAGTATAGGACATTACCATGGTTACTCTATAAGTGCTCCAGTACAGGACATTACCATGGTTACTGTATAAGTGCTCCAGTACAGGACATTAGCATGGTTACTCTATAAGTGCTCCAGTACAGGACATTCCCATAGTTACTGTATAAGTGCTCCAGTATAGGACATTGCCATGGTTACTCTATAAGTGCTCCAGTATAGGACATTACCATGGTCACTCTATAAGTGCTCCAGTATAGGACATTACCATGGATACTCTATAAGTGCTCCAGTACAGGACATTACCATGGTTACTGTATAAGTGCTCCAGTACAGGACATTAGCATGGTTACTCTATAAGTACTCCAGTACAGGACATTCCCATAGTTACTGTATAAGTGCTCCAGTATAGGACATTGCCATGGTTACTCTATAAGTGCTCCAGTATAGGACATTACCATGGTTACTCTATAAGTGCTCCAGTATAGGACATTACCATGGTTGCTCTATAAGTGCTCCAGTATAGGACATTACCATGATTACTCTATAAGTGCTCCAGTATAGGACATTACCATGGTTACTGTAGAAGTGCTCCAGTATAGGGCATTATCATGGTTACTCTAGAAGTGCTCCAGTATAGGGCATTACCACGGTTACTCTAGAAGTGCTCCAGTATAGGACATTACCATGGTTACTCTGTAAGTGCTCCAGCACAGGACATTACCATGGTTACTCTATAAGTGCTCCAGTATAGGACATTACCATGATTACTCTATAAGTGCTCCAGTATAGGACATTACCATGATTACTCTATAAGTGCTCCAGTATAGGGCATTATCATGGTTACTCTAGAAGTGCTCCAGTATAGGGCATTACCATGGTTACTCTAGAAGTGCTCCAGTATAGGACATTACCATGGTTACTCTGTAAGTGCTCCAGTATAGGACATTACCATGGTTACTCTATAAGTGCTCCAGTATAGGACATTACCATGGTTACTCTATAAGTGCTCCAGTATAGGACATTACCATGGTTACTCTATAAGTGCTCCAGTACAGGACATTACCATGGTTACTGTATAAGTGCTCCAGTACAGGACATTAGCATGGTTACTCTATAAGTACTCCAGTACAGGACATTCCCATAGTTACTGTATAAGTGCTCCAGTATAGGACATTGCCATGGTTACTCTATAAGTGCTCCAGTATAGGACATTACCATGGTCACTCTATAAGTGCTCCAGTATAGGACATTACAGTGGTTGCTCTAGAAGTGCTCCAGTATAGGACATTACCATGATTACTCTATAAGTGCTCCAGTATAGGACATTACCATGGTTACTATAGAAGTGCTCCAGTATAGGACATTACCATGGTTATTGTATAAGTGCTCCAGTATAGGACATTACCATGGTTGCTCTATAAGTGCTCTAGTATAGGACATTACCATGGTTGCTCTATAAGTGCTCCAGTATAGGACATTACCATGGTTACTCTATAAGTGCTCCAGTATAGGACATTACCATGGTTACTCTATAAGTGCTCCAGTATAGGACATTACCATGGTTACTCTAGAAGTGCTCCAGTACAGGACATTACCATGGTTACTCAAGAAGTGCTCCAGTTATAGGACATTACCATGGTTATTGTATAAGTGCTCCAGTATAGGACATTACCATGGTTGCTCTATAAGTGCTCCAGTATAGGACATTACCATGGTTATTGTATAAGTGCTCCAGTATAGGACATTACCATGGTTGCTCTATAAGTGCTCCAGTATAGGACATTACCATGGTTACTCTATAAGTGCTCCAGTATAGGGCATTACCATGGTTACTCTATAAGTGCTCCAGTACAGGACATTACCATGGTTACTCTATAAGTGCTCCAGTATAGGACATTACCATGGTTACTATAGAAGTGCTCCAGTATAGGACATTACCATGGTTATTGTATAAGTGCTCCAGTACAGGACATTACCATGGTTACTCTATAAGTGCTCCAGTATAGGACATTACCATGGTTACTATATAAGTGCTCCAGTGTATTCTATTATATAATTCAATCACTTTATCGACATTCAATCATTCCAAATTTAAAATTTTTGGTCAAATTTTTATCAGTCTACATTCAACCCGTCACTCTCAGTTTTTAGCAGAGTGATATTGGAGAGATTGCACGATCACTCTCACATCACTCACGTAAAACAGAACCCAGGAGAGTGATCAACAGCTCTCAGAGAGTTTATAAACACATGAGACTGTTTAATCTGACCACTCCCTGAACTGATTAGAATTATGATCCCAAAACCCATCTTAAATACAGCTGAGTTTTTATGCAAGTATCATGTTATCAACTTGTAATTTATCTATCCCAATAAAGTGGATTGACCCAATTTGTGGGTGGGATACTGCTCAGTCGCTCTGTCATGTCTGTGAGTATATCACTGGAATGACAGGATCCTAGTTATACATGTAGAAGCAAAGCAACTGAGACGAGTTTGGCAGGATGGACATAACAAATCATACATACATACATACAATCTAGATGAACCAAGATGGTAAATCGGGGGAATACCATCTGGAAATAACGCTATGAAAACCTCGTGCGAAATGTTCACTGATATTCTACGAGATCCCATAATAAGCCAATCACGACCATTTCAACCTTTTCGCTCTGACAATGATTGACGTTTACTTCAAGGAGATTAACATCTTCGCACGGCACAATCTTTTGATATTTTCTACCCCTAACAAAGCCAGACTTTTCAGCGGCAGTAAACTCTTTGATGTTTACGGACCTTGTCTGGAAATGATGCCATATTTGGAAACTGTTTCAGGATACTGTTTATATATTAGACCACGAGCTACCATGTGTAATTACTGTGGGCGTGATTTTAAAATAGTTACAACCAGCTATCCATCTGATTGGCTAACAATAGTACTTTCATCTCGCACGGGATGTACATAGGGCTGAATTCAGATAGAATATTCCGTGACATTATCTCTGAGTTTACTGAGATTGACATACATACAGATATTGACAGATTGATCATATATACATGACATACAAGCCTGAAAATTAGCACAGGTCAGACATTTCTAATAAACCCCCTGCAAATCAGAATGATATAGCCCCTCTAGATATCATGGATTAAATGGTCATGATATGTTCCATATCCTCTGATGGAGGTGATAGGCTGATGTCCTGAGCTTTTTTTTTTTAGGCTTGTGTATTCCCCCTCCCTCAAACATATACACCTCTACTTAGCTACCTAGGAAAGAGAACAATGAAGCTAGAATGTACATATTGGTAGAGTTTCTATGGCTGCGGTTTTACTGTAGTTGGTCATGCAGTTGTCATGGTTGTGCACATGTAAATACTGTCCATTTGAGTGGACCACAATAGCTCAATAAAAGGTTAAATTTAGCAGGGCAGTGACACAGCACAAGTTGTATTGAGTAAATCATGAATATTGTACTCACAAATTGCAATGTAAATATATACAAGGCCACATTAACATTGTCTAGCTTTCAAAAAACACTTACTACACCAGCATCTTTTGAAGAAGGAATAGAGTGTATTGAAGATTGACCGCAGGATATGTGATTGTTAACATTAGAAAACCTCCTTGCCTAATTGATTAATTGGGGAAGTTTGGTCATAATCCAGTTATTGATACATGTACCACAAAACTCTGAAAACTGGACCAAAGTCACTTCTTTTTAGGTTTCTGGTCCATTCTCAGATGCAAGTGTGGTGTACATGATAGAAGGATTACATGTAGCTAGGATTCTTCGTGATATATAATTGGATATGTTTTATCTGAAAGGTATTAAATGTGGAGAGAGTACATGTAAATCAAAACTCACCCATTCTTGATAAGGTTCTGGATAACCCTATCTGGCCTGAGCAATTTGGGGTGTACCACAGCCTTTGGGGTGGAAAGTAGGGGGCTATCACACTTTATTACCCCACAAGCAAATTTGTATTCAATAACTGGATTGTGATTGGTTAAAAGGTCGAAAACAACTCACGTGCGATTGGAAACGACGCTCTCGCTTCGAAAGTTCAGCGGACCATATCTCAATATTTATGGAGTAACTTTCGCTCACTCGTCAAAATTTAATGGAATAAAGTCATACTGCATTATTTTCACTGAAGTTTCCGACACATAACTCAGTCCAAAAGGTGTCATTTGTTCCAAAAATAAAAGTCAACTTCCGAACGAAAGCAGATCAAATGGATTGTGTGTGGCGCGCCTATCTCACAGTGCCGTAGCAAAATGCGGACAGTTTCGTAACCGAAATGGCCCTTTGGATTAGTCCGTTGTACCGTTGGTTATAAGTGATAGGCCTTTTTCAGTATCTTTACTATAAGATAAAAAGGCTTGAGGGGTAATAAATTACCCCTGACGCCTCAGGGTGTATGAGTTTCAGGGGAGGGTCATAACTTTCCATACACCCGGGGGAAAACCTGAATAACTGATAATATCTTTGGGTCAAGCTCTACAAGAAAATGTAAAAAAAATCCAAGATGGCTGTCATGATGACATCACAGTGACGTCATTTTCAACCATAGCATTTTTTTGGCCGATTTCGCAAAAACTGCATGATAAATTACTTAATAATAATCTGATATGAAATAAAATATGTTTTGCCCATTTTTCCATGCAGAAAAGCACAAATTTTGAAGAAATCTGACGAAAACACCACTTTTCTGGTACCCCACATGGCCGCCATTTTGAATTTACCCATGATCCTCTATTCGGGGAGTCATGCAAATAAGCCCAGATTTATCCCAATATGATAAACTACAGAGTCCCGGAGTATCAGCTCTCAATTTTTTGTCATTCCGGAGATAGGGGCAAACTGTTCCCCCAGGCCAGGTGGGGATAATATCTTGTTACAAGTGGCGTGAATCTGGAAAGGCTATCAACAATCTTTCAAGCAATATTGTGATAACAGCATTTTGTCTGGTAATTTCTATGTTGAAATATAGGTCAAGATGCTATACTGGTTCAAGTTGTATTCTGATAACATCAATGGTGTAATGACAAACTTACTGTACCTTTTTATCAACTTCAACCCCAGAAAAGAGGTCAAAGTTAGTAATTTTGAGAAATAAATAAAATAAATAAACTTTGTATGTTTGGGATCAATAAGCAGAATGGCATTTGTGGTGTACATCTAGAAAAGCTAACTCTAAAACCTTGAGAGGTATTGTGCTAACAGCATTACTGCAGGCGGTCTTGCAAAATAGGTCAAGGTCAGTAATATTTAATTAAATTAAAGTAATTAAATTCTGGTCAATGAGCAAGAGCATCTATAGTGCAGATTCAGAAAGGATAGCTCCTTCAACATGAGATTGATCTAATCAAAACCCCTCGGCTTTCCCCAAGTGATTGAGACCCATGTGTAGTGTGAACTGGGGAAGAGATAGTTCTATGTGGGATAATTAAGATATACCGGTAGTTGGTTACATTCAGGCATATAGGACAGAAATAGAAAAATTATATATCTGTAAAGGGGCATAACTTTGTAAAATATGGGTCGAGGGGTGCTACTTTCGACAGGCGTCTGACTTAGCACTCTGTAAAATAAGAATCGAGACAAATAAGCTGTACCGAACATGGATCTGCAGATATAACTTGTACATTCAGCTACAGATAACAAAATCGGAGATTATTACATCCAAAAGGGGCATAACTCCATAAGCAAAGGCGAGTAATCCTTTGTTGGCTAGTAGAATACAACAATAAGTTTCCAAAATATAGTAGCTATACCGAACACAGTTCTGCAGATATAGTTGGTTACATTCAGGCGTATAGGACAGAAATAGAAATTAATATATCAGTAAAGGGGCATAACTCTGTAAAGTATGGGCAGAGGGGCGCCACTTTCGATAGTCGTCTGACTTAGCACTACCGTAAAATAAGAACCGAGACGAATAAGCTGTACCGAACACGGATCTGCAGATATAACTTGTACATTCAACTACAGACAGCAAAATCGAAGATTATTACATACGAATGGGGCATAACTCCATAAGCCGAGGCGAGTAATCCTTTGTTGGCTTGTAGAATACAGGAATATAAATATTAAAGTTTCCAAAATATAGTAGCTATATCGAACACAGTTCTGCAGATATAGTTGGTTACATTCAGGGATATAGGACAGAAATAGAAATTAATATATCTGTAAAGGGGCATAACTCTGTAAAGTATGGGCCGAGGGGCGCCACTTTCGATTGGCGTCTGACTTAGCACTCTGTGAAATAAGAACCAAGACGAATAAGCTGTACCGAAGACGGATCTGCAGATATAACTTGTACATTCAGCTACAACTAAAAAAATCGAAGATTACTACATCCAAAAGGGGCATAACTCCATAAGCCGAGGCGAGTAATCCTTTGTTGGCTTGTAGAATACAACAATATAAACAAGTTTCCAAAATATATAGTAGCTATATCGAACACAGTTCTGCAGATATAGTTGGTTACATTCAGGGATATAGGACAGAAATAGAAATTAATATATCTGTAAAGGGGCATAACTCTGTAAAATATGGGCCGAGGGAAACCATTTTCGATAGACGTCTGACTTAGCACTATATAAATAAGTGTTGAAAATTTGGTGGTTGTGTCTCAAGCAGTTTTGCCTAAAATGCGGCAACGGACGGACGGACGTACATGGCGACGACAATACCCCGAGGCCAAAATGGCCGAGGGGTAATAACAGCAGTGAAATGGCAGTTAACATATTATTTGACGTCGAGAAAATAGGTCAAGGTCGGTCAATTTGAATGAAAATCTGGCAATGATTTGGTGTGAGACCCACAAACATGACAAAATGTAATTGACAAAGGACCTGCTGCAAGTTGCATTGTCATTCTTTTGCCCAGGATATTACCTTTCCAATGAGGTCTTACATCAAAGCCTTGCCAAAGATCTCGTCAAGATGCATCTATGGTATAATTTAAAAGTCTAGCTAAAGATACCAAATCGATATTCAATGCGTAATTTGACCTCGAAAATATAGGTCAAGGTTGGTCATCTTCAATAGGTTTCTGGCCTATCGACAGATGCAAGTGTTGTATGAATTTGGAAAACCAGTTTGTTAATTTAAAGCATCCCGTTTCAGTTCTAGCTTCCATCGCTTCAGTAAACTATGAACTTTGTTTGTAATCAACCGGCAAAACCTACAAACCAACATTGCTTGATGGTGTTACCACCCGGCATCATCTTCAAAAATATAAAATACTTATATCAAACTTCACACATGTAACTTGTGATATTCTATGCTTAGTATTAAAGCATATCAAGGATGCTCTTGATGCAATTGTTTATAATGTTAACTCCAAAATGTGCAATGCACAGAAGTAAAATCACTTCGGCCCAAAATCTGAGAAACCAACTCCTCCATATTTGTTGACACTGTTTGTACAGGGTTGTACATGTATGTAACACTGGATCACGTCCATCCAGATTTGATTCCCATTCCAATCCAGTCCATTTTTTTTATAGAAAACCCAATAACCAATAAAACCCATGATGTACATGTACGGGTGACAGTGCTATTTTGGATGGGTGATATTTTGAAAAATTTTACACAGGTTTGAAAAGGAACTCATCAGTGTTAAAAATTACAGTCATCTAGACAATGTTTTTCTGTCGAAAAATCTAAACTGTTTTTCACCTCAAATTCTGGCAAGGAATTGAATTTTCTAAGCAAACAATTAATGCACCAAATGTACGTAAAATACCTTGTATTTATCAAGGGGATACTTCTCTTCAATTCTATGTATCTATTTGCCACTACATGACCAAGTGACTTAAATACACAAGGAACTTGCAAAAAGGCTCCATGCATAATTGTCCAGGTACTTGCTAGTTTGTCTGGCATTAGGTGAGTGAGTGAGTGAATATGACATAATGTCGCTTTCAACAATATTGCAGTCATATCACACATTTGGTTCCTATTCCTTTTCACACCCGGGACCCCACGGGTAGGGTTCTATTCCTTTTTACACTCGGGAACCCCACGGGTGCCAGTTAGTCATCTCTTACGACAAGCTCTCTGACGGTGGAGACCTATTCTGACCATGACCTGTCATGCACAATGACACTCCAGGTCAATCCCTGGGAGCCCGTCTGTCTGGCGTTGATTTGTTTAGGGTTATTCTGAAATAAGCTTATCCTCTGATTTTTCGCAATAAAAATAATTTGAACTACATGTATATAAACATATGCCAATTGAAATAAACATTATATGAATAATTAGTTCCAGATTAATCTGATCACTTTTAGCTACAAGATAAAAACAAATGCCATTTCATTCTGAAGTATCCAAAACAGCACTCTCACTAGTGGTACTGCCGACATGTTAATTTTGTTGATCTCTCGATGCTCTGAATGTGCAGATGGAAGCACCGAATATAAAATAAATGTCAAAGATCAGTTCTGAGTAGCAGATGTCTGATGTCAAGTTTCATCCCAAAAGGTTCATTATCTTGGAAATTAGGCTATTGTCACTTGGTTGGTTGTTTTTTTTCAATACATGTGTACACATGCTACATGCTGATATTATTTTTTTTTTCATGAAAAAGTAAATCCTTCATCTATTTTAATTATTTCCCCTCAAAATATAGATGAGAGCTGGTCATGCTGAACAACCAATTAAATGACAATGGCCTTACATGGGAATAACCTCTGAAAAATGTCCAAAATTGGAATTCTCAGAATATCATACCCGGCATAACCTATGTGAGGCCTGAAAATGAGTATTTGAGGGAATTATTTTGAAAATGACATAGGATAGTAGTCTCCCATGTTGGATAATTTTTGTGAGAGCTATTGATCACTCTCCTGGATTTTGTGTTGTGAGAGTATTGCTAGAGTGATCACTCTCCCCAACATAATTCTCCATTGAATTTCCAGATTCTGTAGAAAAATTTGTGAGAGTGATGGGTGAGAATGTTCATTCTCCTTAAAACCGAAAGACTGGTGGTAAGACCAAGGCCCCCAAAAAAATATGTTGGTTTCAAACCAGTCAGTAATCATTGCGTCACAATTTGTCAATTTCCGAGGCCCAGAGCCCTGCATCTTGAAACAAGATGGTAGCCTATGTGACTGTGATATGGACCAGAAGACAACAACATTGGATTAGCCTGAGCTATGATGGGTACTGCATGGTCACTTCATACCGTTCGTTTCGTACCCTAACATTTTCATACACAAACCTTTTCGTGCCATATACAATAAAACCTATTCAAACGCAAGAGTATTCGTATTAAACATTGTGTACATGGTAACCGAATAAATAAATTTTAAAACTATACTACATGTATATTGGGGAGCAATTTCCAACTAGAAATACTTTGTTTATATGACCGATACTACGGAGAGTCATACAGCGATTAAACGACTTTGGTTTGTCTGCTCAGGGAGTGAACACTGTTCACTTTGGTTTTCACTGACAGATACACCGTACTCGGATCTAAGATTTGTAAGCTGATTAGAAGTTCTTGACAATGATCAGATCAATCTGATAACAAAAAAATCAAAAGTGAAGCAACGACCATTAAATTAAGTTGAAATTCATAAACATATGAAATTCACAGATATATTTTATGACCTGATATATATTTCACAAACAGACAGATTTACAGATATCACAGTGAAGAAATGTATAATAATCAAACATATTTATAGATGTAGAACACAACATATTTATAAACATTTGCAGACAAACATATCCCCGTGGTATGGGTTTCGGCGCGCTGACCTAGACCCATAAATAAAGATGGACTGATGAAAGCAAACGGCTTTTTAAATATAGAATAGCCCCACCAACCAGACGAAATTATTATGACTTTTCGGCACGCACGCATTTAACACATGTTTAATCAGGATTTCAGATTAAGTACATCAGGTTGAACATACCTGACAACAGACTCCGTCATGGGTTTCGGACCGGCAGCTTGGAAACGCCCCCTGGCGACCAGAAAGGTCATTACATTCGGTGAGTAGGGTGGGCCAGACGCGCCGAAATGTCCGGGTGCTCATAAATATTAAGAACTTGGGAAAGTTCAGAGTGCAACACGAAATGTTGTAACTTATTGTACCGGTAATTATTAAGCATTGTAAACTTTGATAAATAATTATACTTATTGCTTTTTTCAGCATTTTACTTTGATTTACATTTAAAACCTAACCTATTTAGTACAAATATATATTTTTTACACTATGACACTGCAGTTAATCTTAATTACATGCAATAAATAATTGCAGATTTTAAAAATCAAGTCATTATCACCTTACTTTCAGGAGGAAAGTTAGTAATTATTTTCACAATATCTTAACATACAATATAAGACATTACCCTTCTAGTCTCCCATATACAAAAAAAATAGGCCACGAGGTGGAGCCCATGGTCACGTGCCACCATTTCCTTGGCAGACGACAGAAAAAATGAGGCTGTGGAGAGATCCCTATAGTCTGGATACCTAACCCACATTACGCTACGTCATCCTTCGCTGCATATAGCATCCCAACGTTATTAATAGAGACGGGTATCCAGTCTAAGATCCCTACTACATCGTGAACAGAAGCTATCAATCTCCTGGCTTCGATTGCATATACCTTTCGTCTAAACGGCTGCAGGAATGATTAGATTTGGAGCTGTTTGTAAAAAGCGGAAAACGGATCGAGGCTTGGTGAATGAGAAGCTATGGCCTATTATGCAAGTCTCTAAAAGTGGAATTAGCAAATAGAGCATTTATATATGCTGTGTAAAGGTTTCGGTAGATATTTACCGCGTCAAAACGAATTTTCAGCATTTTCCCTAACAACCCACAAGCAATCACCCACCAGCGTTCAGAGCCCCAGAAATGACGTCACTCACCGTGCGCGATCACGTGATAATAACATTTAATGATGGCAGGTCCGAAACCCATGACGGTCCGAAACTGATGCCGCGACGATACATTCATACAAGAAGACGAGAAGAATGAATTAATTAAGAAGTCAAGAAATAAACAACCAGTTTTAATCGATAAAAATATCTTATTGTTTAAAAAATTAATGATTATTTGGAAAATTACACCCGAAACAAATGTTCTGAAGGGGAAGAGGAATGAAGCATGTTTTTCTTGTGGGTTTCGCCGCCTTTTGTACCAGTCCCCGCTTGAATATATGACCAGCTCCGCCATGTTTGTTTTCACGCTGGGATGTCGACTGCGCAAACGGTGGCGTGTATGGTGTTTATTGCGGCCACCGTTTGCGCAGTCGACACTCCAGCGTGGAAACAATCATGGCGGAGCTGTTTGAAATTTTCAGCGGCGACTGGTACAAAAGGCGGCGAAACCCACTCCAAAAGACAACAGATGTTGACCGTTCGGACGATTCGGACTAGTTCGTGATATGTTTTATCGGAAAATGCATGGTAAGGAGCAACTAAATCATTGTTTATACGATTCGGGCTTCTACATGATGATGGTGGCTAGGATGTACGTGGGACCTAATGAATGACGGTATCATTAGGTCCCTGCTGGGGCTACCCCAAATACAGTTTAGAACGGAAACGAATGAGAGTGACGATTTTTAAGCTAACCGAAATGCTCAGAATCACTGCACAGATCCTTCTTGGAGCAGGAAAAGATGACCCCCTTCCCAAAAGCGAGAGACTCCATCACAAAAGTGCTGTGTAAATTTCTGGACAACATCGGCATATTACAGCGAATTGCCGGTGAAGCCAGCCCCTGATCCTTGATCGAAACCCATCGATCATACATGGTACACACAGATAATACAGTAGAGGTTTTAGTACAGAGAGTTAACAGTTTATACATAGTGTTATCCATGTCAAGTGTGACACTCAGATCAAGGATCAAGGATTATGCATAAAGTCAGAAAGACATTCAGCTGTCTGTTAACGTAGACAATGATATGAGATTAACTGATATAAGATATGGTACAAAAACAGTTTTGGTACGAAACGGTCTGGGTACGAAAAGGTTAGGGTACGAAACTGACTGGGTACGAAAATGTTAGGGTCGAATCGCATAGGTACGAAATGACATGTATCCGCTATGACATCATCTTAGCTTGCTAAGGGCATTTCACTTCACACTACCCTTAGATTATCGCTGTGATTCGGCATGTATTTCACACGGCGCCATCTATCTAGAGGGAGATAATCCAGTTCGAAAGTTGTTCCCAAAGCATGAGGTCAAATGTCGGCCCCATTTAAACGAGCCAATGAAATTATCTGTATTCAAATATTTCTCAGACGTGCAGACGTGTCAGTTTCACGAGGCGCAAAACTGGGGGAGTCTACGCGAGACCAAAACGAAGTTGTGCGAATTAGCTATTTTATTTCTCACTCTAGTGGAGCATGCTTCTTTGTTTACCTTAAGAAAAATCATATTACAAACGGCCTAACATATTTGAAAACAAAATAAAATCGGCGGCAGACCACAGGAAAATGATATGCTTTTTATTTTGTGATGGAGGCACTTCGAGGCCCACCATGGGATCATTTCAATCGATCGCTTTCTGGAGGTGTGTCTTCGTTGTATGAATGTGATTGCACCGATGTCGGATGTAACGGGACCAGTCGGATGTGACCATTTGGGAAACGCCCTATTACACTCAGATAGCACCCGTTACCGCATGGCTACGAGCAGAAGTTTCTACGTATGATCGTGCCATGCGTCCGGATGATGCTATGACATATGCTCGTGCTGATCTATTTGACCTGGTGAGGTTGTTCTCGTAGTTGTGGGGGTTACTATAATCCAATATGATGTGACTGGAATATGTCCGTACAGTCCAATCGAACATACAAATATTAATAACGAACGAAGTTCGGGACCGCGAAGCGGTCCCTAACGGAGTTCGTTAAATAGGTAACATACATGCATTACGTGAGACAAAATACAGATACAGAACTTAATCACAAACCAGTGTAAATCCATGTAAAGACAGACAATCACCGTAGTCTATCATGTTCAGATTTCATCGTTTGCGTGGGCGTATTTTGCGGGGGCTGCCATATTGGATTTGAGGCAGTGTGGGTAATAGCTAAAATTAGAACAGTATCGAAATTTAATCTAAAAATATTTGCTATAGATTTGAAACAAAAAAAGGATAATATGCTAATAAATTCAAGGATGAATTCCCTTCCGATTCCCTTCCGACTGATAGAATATTTAGCGAAAACGCCCGAGTGTCGTCTGCACTTCGCGCACGCAAATGGTTACAGGTTGAGAATGCGGTCAGACCTCTTTTTCGCGAAAATGGCACTTCACATCAGTGCAGAAATTTCATAAAATTTAGTTCTACGGCAAGAAAAAGCCGTGTCCATCTATAACAAGCTTATTTATTAGGCTTTGAAGATCTGATGTTTCGTAAAGAGATAATCGGTTGTTCATTTAAAAAATGAACATTTGCCACGGAATTGTGACCTTACGCCGTAGCAAAATCAAGCCATTCAAGTTCTGTCGCTGACGTCCGCGTGATAAATTAGGTCATCCAAAGTTCGCAAAGAAAAGGGAGAAGGGGGGCACAACAAGCTGATTATCAATAGGGGATTTTAATTATAACAGGCAAGAAATCATTTCCAAGTAAACGGTGACACTGCGATTGTCTGAACCGTCAGATATCATCCGTTCACTTCAGATTATGGCCTAGATTTAGACATTAAATTAATAGGTACGGACAACCAAGATGCAAGTAAAGTTCATAAAACAAACACATTCATCAAGCTATAGTTTATTGCAGATTTTATTGTGTTTAGATCCGTACACTTCTGAGGGGTCAATTCATGAATAGCTTTGAAGTCAAACAGCAAAATTTTACCAAGAACTCAAACAACTTATAAAACGAAATTTTAGAAAGTCAGATTCCTCATATTTAGACATGCATCCCCCCCCCCCCTCATATTTAGACATGCATTCCCCCCTCCCCCCTTCCTATATATTTTTGTACTATGAGTTCGTACAAATGTTTAACAAAATTGAAATATTGACAAAAACAAATTTGGGGCATTTCTCTATTATTATTCATTATTTTCTATAATTCGGCATGATAAAACAATAGCTACGGTACCGGTAGTATACATCCTATACGTTAACAACTATTACGTAGTCATAAATAAATAAATATTTTGATCCATACGATAGAATAGAATAGATGTTTATTTGCTAATTAGAACCTACATGAATGAAAAAAACAACAACACCTACATGAGGCGAAGAATCAATAATGTAACATACACTTGCGCAATTCAATGGAATTCTTTATTAGCACAGATATGCTGAGATGAATTATGCATGTCAAAATAGTGCCCTGTTGAAGAGAAAGTAATTCATGGCAAAACCCAAGATATCTATTACAATATTTTACTAAATTATACAAATCTTGTTGAAAGTATCTTAAAATATTTCAGTGTGTTACACATTTGTAGTTATAATACAAAAAAAAAAAAAAAAAGGGGGGGAGGGGGAGTGGGGAATGTCCACAGAGGGAAATGTTTGAAGGAGGAAATATCTAGGGAAATGTCTACAGGGGTAAATGTCCTCAAGGTGGAATGTCCTGGCATCATAAGCTATCAAGCTTGTTTTTCATTTGTTTACAATAATTTGATTATATGTAACTATAAACATCGCAATATTTCTGTCCATTATATAATAATATCTCTCTTCGAACAGTTTGGCATTCTTAATTTTTCATTCAAGGATAAAATTAAAATAATTCTATCAGTTTCATTCCTCAAATTAATTTATAATGAAGAAGCATCCCAATATTTTGTGGTTTATATATTCGATCAACATACTTTATCCCAGATCCGATCCAGAGTATCAATTCTGATCGACTGTATTTGATTATACTGAAAATAATTCATATTTTCTGACCTTGAAATGTGTGAAACATATACTATATGGTATAGGCAGTCTGCTATGTCAGATAAAGAACAATACGTTTCCCGATTGATCAAATATTCAACGCATCATCCACAACCACAGCAATTCCAAACTTTTGGGTTGCCAGTATTTCATCAGAAATCACCAAGCCACAAACGACCAGGAAAATGAAAAGAACTTGCACTAGGCTGCGCCTATATGTATATAATTTTCAATGTCCCTTCTAAGCTTCCGTAATATAACAGTGACTATATATGGTTTGCGAAAAAAAAAAATGATACGAAAAAGGCAAAGTCAGAAGCGAACAAAAGAAGTATACTTCGTTCGTTTCTAGGCTTTGCCTATTTCATATTAATTAAAAGAAAGTATGTCATTCCCACGATTGTTCCCCTGATTGTTTGTATGTCTTGCCTCTGGCCTTAATGGCATAGCTGAGCAATAAACAAATCTGAATCTGTTCATGTCAGTCACCATTGCCTATTGGGTTATTAGGAATCCAGTTTTCGACACTACAAAATGCGTAGTGAAAAATAACCAAGATTACATATCTAGGAAGACGTTATAATCCATTCGCTTAAATAACATGTAAAGGTAAAAACTGCTCATATCATTCCGTTACTGGCATCGACAAAATAATAGAAAATAGAACAAACAGTTGAGATAAACAACTTACATAAGGTGGCCCTCCGCAGTTTCGTAGTAATGGCCCCTCTCTAATTTCATAATACGATAGACTGCCCTTGTTCTGCTACATCATAATTCTTCTTGTCTTCTTAATAGCTTATATCTATAATGCCATCCTATTAAGCATTATCAACGCTGCAAACGAGTACGCACAAATCGAGTGCTGGCTTCATCTACACGCTGATCGGGATCATGGAGTAGAGTTTGTCCTCACTCAGTTATGCCCCTTGGGTGTGCCTAAAAATCGGGACTCATTTACGGGAAGAAAATCTGACAAAAAACGGATAGGTTAATATCCCCTTTTTTTTGCCTTTTTAAGTTGAGACCGGACCAGGGAACGTGAGTAAGAAGTTTAATTGAAATCGCTCTTACAGATTTTTCTGGAAATTGAGCCGAATTTGACCATTTTTCGACATTTTTAAGGGGTTTTCTAGATAAAATGAAGCAAGCATGGAGGAGAATGATCGAGTTAAATTTTTCTATAACATAGCAGTGTTATATCTTAAAATAATAGTTTCATCATGCTCTTTCAGAAAATATATATATATAAGTGATTTGGGTTGAAGGTTTTGCGACAACTGGTGGCCTAAAAACGGACCCATAGTCTATTCCATGCCGAATAAAAGAATCTCCGGAGTGCACCCTAAACCCTGTGAAGTGAAGATAGTCGCGCGAAAATCCCAGACGGGTAACATAAAATATCGGATCGTATTTTGGAACTCGGACTAATATGAATAGGCAAAGCCTAGAAGCGAGCGGAGAAATAGGCCTACTTCTTCCTCTCGTTTCTGGCTTTGCCTATTCATATCAAGTTTTCCACTAGTACTCATTCGCATAATTTCTTGTTTCATACAGAGCTAATATTTGAAATGGATGAAATCTGAAGTACTTTTGTACTTTTTAGGGTTCCATTGATTTGATCTGCCCATATCCATCACAGAAACAGATATGGGCAGATTGAGTCCACGTTTTGTATAGTATTTTACACTGAACACATATTTCATGCACATGCTTACATCAAAACCGATGGCTTGTTTGAAAGTCAGTTCCTGTAGAACTTTACAGCATTAAAATCCATGTGGTAATTTGTTGTTGTCTAGAATTTGTCAACTTAGCCTGGATCATAAATATGACATAATTTATATCCTATCAATGCTCCCCAATCGTATATGTCACTATGTAGGCGACATATCCAAATTGGGGAGCAGATAGGATTTAATTTTACTTAGACTGGATCAAATATTTAATTGTCCAAATTCTGTCTGGTCCTAGCTATGATTTCCTGTCACTGTTCCAGGTGGCCATGATGTTATATTCTGTCATAAGGCAGCTTATTAATAAGAATAATCCTGTTCCTCTAATTATCGGAAATAAAATCTATGTCCCATATATACTGTCACAATTAGTCTTATTACTGAAGGAATTCTGTTCAATTCTAATTTGATTGTACACACAATATATAAAACCTTGGGGAAGTAGGTTCCACTCAACCAAACTAAATGTCCTTGTAATGGACATGTTCAAAAGTTGAGACTGAAGTGAATATATCTTGATTAATAGACAGATCTGTATACAAAGACGAAACTACTACTATTTAACTGCCAAATGAAAACAATAGTTACAAACATTTACAGCCAATAGATTTACCAGATATGTTAAAATAGTTCAATGTGCAACTGTAAAACCAATCGACTAAATCATTTCATATTGTAGCTGTTCTCAACATTGAGATATTGTTCTTTTTACATTTTTAATTAACTTAAGGAATTGATAGAATGATTATAATTACATACTTTAATGAATAATTTTGAATGCTAAAATATTAATGGAAGAGAGCTATTATACTATAATGGACAGAAACAACCTTGTAATGGCTATGATTATAATCTATAAAATTATAGATAAAGAAGACATGAAAACCATAATTAACCATATTGGGTATTGATATTTAAAATTCATTTGTGTCTATAATGGGGAATGGCATTGGGGGGGGTAACATGACCGAAAAATCGTCTAAAAATATGTTTTGAAAATGACGTCACTGTGACGTCATCATTGTGGCCACCTTGTTTTTTTTCTTTGTTTTGTTTTCACATTTTCTAGTAAAGCTTGGCCCACAGATATATTGTGGTAATTTTCAGGACTCTAGCCTCAGGGATAGCAAAAATATATAGAGGGGGGCGGGGGCTTCCCCCTCCCCCTCGTCTACAACTGGGGTACGGTTCCCATGTCATTAAAATGTGGAAATACAAATAAATTGCCATAAATAAATTTTAAAAAATATGTAGGCCTATCTCTGGTGTGAATTTTGTAGGTATTATCGGAGGATGTCTAGTTTATAAAACATACTGAAGTTTCAGGAATTTTCGAAAAGTTCATTATAATTTTGAATGTAAACTTTGAAGGTTTAAATTGGAACATACTCTCCCTAGCTTCAGGTTAGGAACTGATTGAGCTGAACTCAAAACATTAGTTCTGGACTTCATTCCATATGAAATGTTTTCTTCAAACTTTTTTCCGACTATTAAATTTTAATTTCGAGTTAAAATTATATTCAAATTTAAATTCAAGTATTTAAAAATAATTTTACTTTAATCTTGATCAAAATTAAAACTGAAATTTCATTCAAAAAACTGAAATTCCAATTCGTAATTAAAATTAACAACCAACTAAGAATGATCATCCAAAAAAATAAATAGGTTACGAACTCAGTTGTTTTAATTCAAAATCGAATTTTAAACTTAAATCGCAAAATCACAATTTTCAAATGCTGGGTGTACAGTTATCTCCACTGGACATGACATTTGCTACTGGACGTCACTGGTGACTGAATGCGTGCCTGGGCGGTTATCTCTTTTCTACTGAACATGAGTGGACGCGAGTTGTACGCTACTGGACTTGACTGGGCGGTAAACAGTAGGACCCTCACGCGTCGTCCGCGAGATCAAGCGGTTCTAGCGGAGTTACCTCCCATCTATGTTTTCGAAAAGGTGAATGTTGAATGGCTTGATTTTACAACCACGACTGATAAGGGGCCGAAGTGCTCCGCCGTCACTGAGACCAATCCGTCACTGAGACCAATCCGTCACACAGACCAATGCTGTTTATGCTGGGAATAGCAGGGGGTTGAAAACCTGTGCTCGCTGGTGCGTAACGACTGACGGCCATCGTCCTAAACAATCTATCAGGGTCCGGTTAGGGAGCTCTGCCCAACTGGTAAATAGGTCGTTAGTGGCTCTGTGGGGGGTAAATCGATTAATTGAATCATGTTAATAAAGTTTTGGTTGCACGAGCAGGACTCGCGAAGACGGCCACCATTGTGTCAGCTTTAAGGGGAGGTAACTGCCGTTTTCTACAGAATGCAAGCTATTATGCATTGTTTTATTACAGTATCAATAATATATTATCTTTGCCCCGTATTCCATGGCCACGTGGAACTGTAGGGGTTGCTTGTAAAACCGTGGCTATACCATCCGGTAATAAATGCCCAGTGGTTTTTCCAGGGCTTAACTGAAAAAAAAAGAAAAAAAAATTATGTAATTTTTTTTACTATCATATAATAAAAAATAATTGTTATCTACAAAAAGGACACTGAACAATACAAATATGACAAACTACACTAATTTTATTTACTTTACAGGAAGGCAATTTTGTTTAATGCAACCTAATGTTATCTCAATGGTTTTTAAATGGAGCACTAAATCTTTTCATTGGGCAAAATATTTACTACTACAAAATAATTAGGACATACATAAATAATTCAGGGATTCATACAAGTAACTTTTTACAACTGGTAATCAGGGGTAATATTTATTTGAAAACTCAATTCAGACCTTCGAAATTTGACGAAAACTAATGAATATTAAATAAAACAATATAAAATCATTGAGAATGGTAGTAAGTTTGAAGAAATACTCGAATTCAAGAAAATACCAAAAACTGAATCCACTCATTTGAGTAGAAAAATACTCAAATATTCGACTCGTATGAATCCCTGTAATTGTATTTCATATCAACAGTAATACACGAGTGAATGAATTAGTATTTTAGCTATCGGCAAATGAATCAATATCCTGTCATAAAACTAATATTTTTCTCTGAATTCACATTCAGAACAAGCAATACAGAAAACAATATATTTCAAACAGCACTAATAAATCTAAATATTTTAATTAAGTACATTAATATTCACAAAAAATGGCACGATGGTTGATATCTATTATATTTAGATTTATGTGCAGCTTCTGAAGCTGTCATAAATTAAATAGACCACTAAATTTGAACATTTCATATTGTGCAAGAGTTACAAGCAACTAGTACTAGTACAAAACCACATATATTTCAAATCGAAGCTAAGTGAATAAATTAATTATATTATTGATAATATACAGCACTACGAAATACATTAATATTTACAAATAAAGAATAACAAAGAAAGCACAGTGGAAAATGGCATCTCAACCGATCGGTGTCTTTATAACCAGGACAAAGTTGGGGACATCCAGTTATCTTGTATCCTGAATAATAAAATTAACATTTAATATTAGCTTCACATTCTTAGAATATTAGAATACTCATTCACATTCTTAAATTCACATCCATTTTAGTGGATATTTTATTAAAAATTAAGAAAATGAAGAAAAATCTAGATGTAGAAATTTATTTTTTAATGAAAATCAATGTCTAGACATGCAGTTCTTATTAAAACAATATCAATGAAAAGCTTGTAAAAACAGTATCACAAAAGCATGTCTGTCTGTGTTACAGTTGTATTAATACAGATGTGTGTATTAACCGTTGCGTTTTTAAAGGATCAGAACAAAAACAACAATTCTTACCTCTTAAATGAACTGTCACTTGAGAAATGGCTGACTATATAAGTGTGTTTTTACCTTGATTATCCAGGTTGGATTTGAACCAACAGAAAATATTAAAATCAATAGAGTACAGGGAATGTCTGTACGGTATATTAATTATTTAATAAATAAAATGGATTAATGTTAGAATAACTCAATTACATGTATGATTGTTGAAATCAGTGAGGTAACCAATGTCTATATGGTACCAGATTTATATACTAAATATTTTAATTTCGGTATTTTTTCTTAATATTTTTAATCGGTACTTTTTTGACATCTAAACTATTTATATTTTAAATAATTACATTCAATAGCTAAGGAATAAATTCTCTTATTATTTCTAATTAGGCATTCTTCAGTAATTATCTAAATTAGTTATTGTTTATATAGACAAATTATATTTTAGATAATTTTATTTATATCTAAACTATTTATCTACGAAATTTTACAATGCTGAACATCATGGAGGGTCCAGTTTTCGTTACATCGTGTTCGATTTTTTAAAATATAAAATACTATAATTTTATATAATATATACTCTTAGAGTGCAGTGGGATGAATGGAGGGATCGGGTCCTGGCTGTCCCCTGCTAAGATAATAGCTTGGGTAGCTAGGATAATCGCTGCTCCTCGCTGTGCCATAGAGCACTTAGTCGCGGCGACGCCCTGATCACTGCCGCATTGGTCTGTGTGACGGATTGGTCTCAGCGACGGACTGGTCTGAGTGACGGCGGGAGCACTTCGGGTACTGTTGCCACGACTGCGTCGTAAATGTTTATTTTCTAACAAATGCCTTGTCATATTTACACGATACTTCAGATCTAAAAAACGCAATAAATAAGCTTTCCATAGATATGAATTTTATGCAGGTTTTGCCTCCCATAGAACTAAATTTGACAAAAGATGTACACCGTTTTCAGTGCCGCCTTCTGTGGACTACCTTCAGTCAATCTCACGTTCGGCTATTTCCGTATTGGCGGAACAAGCCTCTCACATAGAACGCACAAATCCCCACTGGTGGGGAGCGTATGACGATCACGCAGTGAGCCGGCTAAGAAATAGTGCCTTTGATAATCGAGAGATCCGGGTGCATTTTATTGTGAAATTCAGTTAATTTTAACCAAACGAACATAATTCATTCAAATTATACAAAACTATTTCTATGTTTAGTTGAATAATAGCAATCTATCACCAGAACTCAGCAACTGGGCTAATTTCCGCCAATACGGAAATAGACGAATGCAAGATTGGTTCCGCCGAAAATTAATTGTGTGCATGATAAGATAAGATTCTTTATTGCACTGAGCATCCCATTTGGGACAGAGTACAAAACATATAAAAAGTAGAATAAATAAGAAAGTAAACAAACAAGTGCGACGTTTCCGTTTCTGCTCCCAGAAATCCACTAGGCCAGAGGTCAGTTTTCGCAGCTAAAGTGAGTTCTGGGGCTAGATTGACCTTCAGTGCGAAACGTTTTTGATCGAACTCTTGGTCACGTGGTCTGCGTTTTGCATCGGACATCTTCGACAAGGACGAAAGCCACATAACGAATCACTTTTAGTCTGCAGTTACTTTCATCTGTGTAAAATTATTCATAAATTGAAATCCTTTCGAAAAATGACATGCCAGCTAGGCTATGTTTTCTTCTTTTAAGTCTTCATCACGAGTAATTTGTCCCGGCATGCAATTTCTCCATGGGTGGCGGAAACGGAAATCACCGTTTTTTCGTTCAAGGGATATCGGTTGTTGTTGTTATTTGCTTTGTTTTCATTAAATTTTGCTATGTTTTGTTTTATATATGCACGTCTACGCAATACCTATAGAGCTTGCTTCGCGGCCGCGCTCCGCTCGCTATAACGCTTTTACATTAATCCCGTGTAGAAAACACCAGTGGTCTGAATGCACGCGTCAGGTCCGACATTCAGCAGCCAGGAGTCCAGATCAACGTCCCATTGGTGCAGTCCACGCTGAGCGAGAACAAATGAATGGCTGTTCAACTTTCCCTCCCTCCGCTGACTGACTGGGCAGGCACGGCGGAGCCGGGGGGGGCTACGGGGGCTAAAGCCCCCCCAATAATTTGACCAACTTTTCTAAAATTCATATGATGTCAACGCAAAAATACTTCAATGAATACGTATTTTCGAAATGAATAGTAAAATGAATTGTCTGCGTCGCATATCTATCGCATAACTAAAACTATTTGCACTCCCGTGCCATAATAAAGTTCACAAAATGGCCGACGGCCAGTGCCAGAAAGATATCACATAGCTTTAGGGGCTCAAAAACTTAACTCACGACCAATTTCATAGAAGAAAAAGTACTGGAATGTGAGGTATGGGGTCTGTGTGGGTAATTTTGAAAGCACTGTTTAATGTAACAATCCTACATTTTTCCATTGTCTATGACATGAGTTTTCTAACATATGGGTTATATATTTAGATACAAATTATTACGTACGGTACATAGTTATAGAAGCCTTATCCTTACTCGGTCCATCTCTTTTCCACTGGCTACCTCATCCGTATATGTGGAATTTGAATGTCTCTTAAAAACTCACTCCGTATCGGAGTCTGGAATATTAATGGTATAATTCAAAAATTACACGGAATTCGGCAAAACAAGCTGCATAGCAAAACCATTGCTGATATTTGCAAATCTTTAGACATCTTTGGTATTACTGAAACTCATACAATAAATGATGCTGATATAACAGTCCCTGGTTTCACTCTTAGACAGGTAAAGCATCGGCCAAAACACCGGAATGCTAGAAGAGCCTCTGGTGGAGTGGCCTTATTGGTTCGTGATGGGATAACACAAGGTGTGAGTCCCATTTCGAACACTTCGTGTGAATCTGCTATTTGGGTGCGATTATGTAGGAAGTTTTTCCACATCCAAAGGGACCTGTATGTCTGTGTGTGCTACATTCCACCTGATAATTCCACTTATGGTAGAGAATACAGTGTTGAACTTATGGACAGGTTGGAAGAGGATATGGCTCTGTTTAGCGGCAGGGGAGATGTAATGTTATTGGGTGATCTCAATGCTCGTACTGGTACATTACATGATTTTGTCTCTGATGATGAGGTTGACCATGTACCTGTGCCTGATTATTATGTATGTGACTCTGCTACTAATAGGAATTCTAAGGACAATGTTATTAAGTGTATGGGAAGAAAACTAATTGACATCTGTAAATCACAGCAATGTAGGATCTTAAATGGCCGCACACTTGGTGATCTATATGGAGCCTTCACTTGTATTAAGGAATTAGGTGACAGTGTAGTCGATTACATTATTGTCAATAACGAATTCAGACAACATGTCTTAGAAATGGAAATACACCCCCTAACTTGCATTTCTGATCATAAACCCGTATCTGTTAAAATGAAGGTTGGGCTAGACAGCGTAAAGTCACTCAAAATGCCCCCTTTAGAATCTAATCATCACCCCCTTCCTCCCAAATATATCTGGGCCAAGGATGCAAGTGCAAGCTTTATTGCAAGCTTACAGTCGCAACAAATCCAAGATATAGCTGACAAGATATCCCAACCAGAATCCGATGTGGATTCTTGTGCTTGTATGGTAGCAGACATGCTTACTAAGGCATCTGATAATAGTATGCAGAAAATCCATAAATCCATTGCACGATCGGGTCCAGCGGTTAAAACAGTCAACAATAAACCTTGGTATGACCGGGATTGTAAATCGCTACACAAAGAGTTACTGAGATGCAAGAATGCATACAACCGAAACAACTCCGACCCCGATTTGAAGTCAAACTTCTTTAAAAAACATAGAGAATATAGAGTTAAGACAAGAAAATGTAAATCAATTCATCGCTTTAACCTGTTAAAAGAGTTGAACACTGCAGCCGAAAATGACCCATCATCCTGCTGGGACACACTAAAAAAACTGAAGCAGGATACCCAAAATAGCCCTGCAGGTAAAATTGACATTAATACATGGTACGAGCATTATAAATCCTTACATAGTTCCAAGTCAGCACGTGTATCTCCTTCCATGGAAGCAAAAGTTAGAGAAGATTTGATCAGTATGGAGAAAGAAAACGCCTCATCTCTCTTACTGAATTCACCCATTCAAGGCAATGAAGTTTTGGAAGCAGCAAATTTTCTGAAAAATGGTAAATCTGGTGGTGCTGATTCTATAAATAATGAAATGATTAAAACTGCATATCCATGTATAAAAGATATAATCTTGGTGCTTTTTAACAAAATTTTAGCTTCCAGCCATTTTCCAAAGACCTGGACAACTGGTTTGATTGTTCCGATTCATAAGAATGGCAGCCCACTGGATGCTAATAATTACCGCGGCATTACGCTGAACAGTTGTATGGCTAAACTTTTCTGTACAGTCCTTAATGCAAGACTAATTAAGTTCGCAGAGGAAAATGGTCTAGTATCCAAATCGCAGTTAGGATTTAAGAAAGGTTGTAGAACTACAGATCATATCTTTGTTATGAAAACCTTAATAGATAAATATGCAGGTAAAAAAGATAAACTGTATGCCTGCTTCGTAGATTTTCATAAAGCGTTTGACTCCGTTTGGCATGATGCTCTCTTCTTGAAGCTCCAAAAGGCCGGTATAACAGGTAACATATATAATATAGTGAAAGACATGTATTCACAAAGCCATTCTAGGGTCAAGTCAGCTACATGCCTAAGCGATAGTTTCCCAATTAAAAGGGGTGTCCATCAAGGAAATGTATTAAGCCCGATCTTGTTTAATATATACATTAATGATCTCTTGACTGAAGTTAATACAAACGAGTCACCAACACTATGGAATGAGTCTGTACATTGCTTAGCATATGCTGATGATATTGTCCTCCTATCATTGGATAAAGATGACCTACAAGCAAAGCTTGACCAATTGGGGTCTTATATTAATAAATGGGACCTGAGCATTAATGCTAAGAAAACCAAAATAATGTCTTTTGGTGGAAACAAAACTATTAGTCACCAGTTTTTTATAAATGGAGAATCTCTAGAATGTGTTAATAAATATAAATATTTAGGGGTCCTTTTGCATAGTAATGGTTATTTCAACCAAGCAATTTCTAATCTGTCTGCTACAGCCAAGAAGGCTATTTTTGCCTTAAGGAATACAGTTAACCCTAAGGAATTAACTTGTGAACTGTCAAGCAAACTTTTCAATTCGATTATTCAGCCAATTCTATTATATGGGGCTGAAGTTTGGGTAGGCTATATTGATAGGGATATGCCCACCTCATCTGCCTTATTTAAGGATAATGAAGCAGAAAGTGTCCATCTCAGATATTTTAAACATACTTGGTGTACACTCAAAAACTGTTAACATGGCTGTGCTAGGAGAGCTGGGTAGATCACCAATTAAGGTAGCAGCTATTGTCAATAGTATTAATTTCTTTATGCATATTGTATCGTCCAACCATACATCATTGGTGTATAAAGCCTACTTGGAGCAAGTTGATGCAGATAGAAAGCTCAACTGCTCCAACTGGGTTAGTTTTATCAAGAGAACACTCTCTGACACTGGTTGTCTGTATATCTGGGAGAATCAAGGCTGCTGTTTCCCTAGATCAGCTTTGCGATTTATTAAAGAGAAATTAGTATCCATATTTGCCGAGGGGTGGAAAGAGCAAATTGCAAAATTCAGTAAGTTGCAATCCTACTGTCTATTTAAAAAAGAATTAAAAGCAGAATATGCCATCTTTTCAATACCTAATAGACATCACCGTTTGGCACTAACTCGTTTCAGAGTGAGTGCACATAAACTACAAATTGAAAAGGGAAGGTACAATAATACCCCGCCGGAACAACGGCTATGTGCCACTTGTCAGGTAGTTGAAGATGAAACACACTTCCTACTCAAATGTTCTCGTTTTAAGATACAGAGAGTAGCCCTGTTTGACAGCATTGCCAATATGATCCCCGATGTAGTGGACAACACAAATGATATGTTTATTTGGTTAATGTCTGCGATTTCGCAACCCATTGTAACTTCTGTAGCAAAATTTATTTATGAATGCTTCTCAATTATGACGTAATGAGTCTTTGGGGTGTTAGCCTAATACATCTCTTCTGTCGACTAAACATGGCCATATGCCTACTACTGCGTAATGTTAGATTACTGGTCTAGTATAACCGTACAAATCTTCTGCATTTGTATCTAAGTCTTGAAATGTAACTGTAGAGATTTTCAAGGTGTACTTGTGTCTTATATGTTTGTATTGTATTGCTTTTAGCCCTCGGGCATAAATATGCAAATAAATTATCTATCTATCTATCTATCTGTAAACATCGATGTGTCGTCTGCTTTCGAGCAGTTGTCATCTTGGCAAGGATTTCTCAGTGGGTACAAGCAGTACAGGATTACAACTGTTTTAAAAATATTATAGGTGAATAAAAAAGGGGAAAGTTAACTAGAGAGATCAGGGATTACTGCTGTCAATTTTTGAATTTTTCGGTGAACCGGATAATAGAGAAATCTCCATCGAAACAGAAGTATGAGTTTTACGGCTCAAATTTGACAGTCAAAAATGCGGAGAAAGAGACAGAGGAAAAAATATCCGGGTCGAGTTATTATCAAAATAACGACTTCTAGTGAACCGATCCACACAAAATTTATAATATTGGAAAGCTGAAAGAATTGTCTTCAAACTGATATGAAGATGCAGACCCTCGGAAACCAATTGTGCTTTATAAACCTCTCGGAGGCAAATCCATTATGGTAATTTCGTGGATCTTTTTCATGATTGACAAGGTCCAAGAATATGAACGGTTCTCAGTACTATGGGCTATTTAATGATTGATCTTCATAATTTGATCAGGTCAGTCCCAAGATATCCACATAATAGAATATATGTCGGAAGTTCAAGAAATTTAAATTTGTATGATTTTGTCAGACATTTTGTACCAAAATATTAAAATTGCGTTGAAATATAGACCCCCTACCATCTAGAAGCAACTAAAAATTTTCAATTATAATTTTTATTCACAATGTATAAATTAATTGAGAGTCAATATGGCATATGTTCACATCCCATGGTTTTGGAGGACTATAAGTTTCAGTGATTCAACCTAACATACTTGCAACTCAGCGTGACAATAATATGCTGCTGTCAACGTCAGCCAGTTTGTGAACTTTATTATGGCACGTGAATGTACAACTGTCCAGCATTAGTGGGCCAGCCAAAGCTCTAGATTTTTTTTTACCGGCATTGTTTAGTAATTGTTAGGTTCACAAAAGGTTAATAGTGTTATACCATATAAAAGATGGTAGAGATAAATGATTAAATCCTCACACCATGTGACGTATGCCACTAATTTCTAAGACGAAATGCCGCTAAAAACATATGACTCCTATGTCCTGGACGTTTCGTGATATCAGAAAATATTAAATACTGTTATTTGATTGTTCAGACTTGCATTCCTCAAAATTAGAAAGAAAATTAACTAGAGTAGAAAACACCCTGCGTGTCCATGCCATGGGAATGTCCAAATTCTCGCCCAGTCAAAAGTTACCGAAACGCCTTGGCCCCAAATACACGCTGTCGGTTTTCATTGTTCACAAACTCATTGGCAATTTCGATCAGGTTGATGGAGTCTGTGAGATTCTTGACGATGAATATTTAAAAAATGTTGGGAAAACAGGCAACACAAAGAGAGTTTACACCGGTGAGGATTTCTTGTTTTATTGCTCGGAAATACGCTAGAACGCCTCTCCGGTCATCTAAGACCCCTGGAGCTTCCGGGGCCTAGGCGGCCCCTGGACCCTCGCCTAATTGTGCTGTGATGGAAGCCCCCCCAATCATGAATTGCTTCCGCCGTGCCTGCTGGGGGGGCAAGATTTGTATACTTTACACTGCCGAAAGTTCGTTTTGGTAAATATATTTGTTTCTGTTCGCTGAAAAATTCTGAAACTTTCGTATGTTTTATGAAATAAATATCCGGGGGTGGCGGGGGGGGGGAGGGGGGTCGTCACCAAATACGAAAGAAACAGCGACCAGGAATATTAGTATTATATTTAAGGGGTTTTTTCCGTAATTCTCAATGTTAACTTAATAGAAGCTTTCCCCCAGTGCGAGGGGTGAAGCTGCCTGTGACGAGGCGTGGACTTCCCGTATATTTTTCCGAGTGATCAAACCTTGATAATATTAATTAGCACCAACCTCCAAGCAGGTTTAAATAAATAAATATAAATGAACACAAGGTATCTTCTTGCAATACGTTTTAAAGCAGTTAACAGTTTTCAATGATGCTGCTGCAAGATATCATCAACTTGCTGATCTTACATCATCTGAAAGAGTAGTGTAAAAATGAGCGCCTCGAGTCAGATGAGCCGGTCAGGTTCAGTGACGTCATCACTGAAAGTAACATAACCGGAAGTAATATCATCACCAGAAGCGTTGTCATCACAGGAAGTGACGTAACACAAGATCAGTGAGGGATCAGGGGAGATAAAATCACAAGTGAGTGCACCTGTAAAACAGGTTTTATAACCATAATCAATGAAGGTAATAAAATGAGTAAGGTTCAAAATAGTGAGTAGGGGTAAAAAATAGTAATGTGGATCACTTTATCGCATTAAAGCTATATTATTCGAAAAGGCAATCTCCAACAATGCCGTGGTGACATCAAACTGGAAATACACGTATTTTTGCAATATATGGAAGAGTCAAAAGTAGGAGGTATGAAAGGGGGGAAAAAATATTAATTTTAAGCGTGACCGGGTGAGTGAGCGAATATGATTTAACGTCGCTTTCAACATTATTTCAGTCACATCACGACGTTTGGTTCCTATTCCTTTTCACACCCGGAACCACGCGGGTATGGTCCTATTCTTTTTGACACTCGGGACCCCAAGGGTGGGATCCTCTTCCTTTTCACACGGGTGCCAGTTAGTCGCCTCTTACGTGACAGATACATCATACTCTAGATCATTAACAACTTTACAACGAAAATTACATGGATTAAAAATATTGATCCGATATGGATTTGATACTTTTGAAACATCATGATGTCTTGCCGGCATCATTGCCGGCAACTATTGACCGCTTCTCTCTTGCAGTTTTATGTACCGGTATACTATGATTTTTTTTCTTCTTGAGTTTGGAGTAGAATGTAATAGGGGAATTCTGGACCAGGGCAGCCGGGGCAGCCGATGACGTCATAAGTAGGTCGAAGTCGTGACTTTTTTTTTTGCGGTGTTCGAGGTTATCGTCTATTTATGGAACCATACTTATAACCTAGAGGTGCGGTGTTCGCCGAGCCGTGACTATAGCGTGTTTGCGATATTCTATATCTGTCCACCAGGCCATGACTAATGAAAGCAGATAGCTATTTTGTGAGGTGTCAACTATAAAAAAACCCGAGAACGTTCGATGTTCACCGAACAGTGACTATAGCGTGTTTGCAGTGTTCTATATCCGTCCAGCGGGCCTGCTCCTATAGTTAACGATGGAACGTGAAAGGCCAGCGGTTAATTACGCGGTGTCAACTATATACGGAGCGGAAATAGCCCGAGATATTTGCGGTGTTTCACGTCCGCTCAGCGGGCCGTGTAATTAAAAACAAATTAATTAAAAAATATAAAAAAACAAATTAAAAAACAAACCAACTCGGTCATACGAGACGACGAATGATTTATAACATATCTAGGTGACATACCATACTAGTCCTCCAGATATTCACATCATTATTATCAAGCGGACGATGTATATATATATATGCAAGTCCAAACACGCTTTAATCATGATCAGGACGTGTATGACACCATTCTCAATGCGACCTAAGCAGTCAAGCGAATTACGAAGGTATGTAAGGTAAAGCGAGTGTTACAAGGATACACTTCGTCACGCACGAGTGGTTGTAGCCCGAGGGCAACTGCAGCGATATTTAATATATACTTCGTCACGCACGATTGGTTGGTTCACTGAGACGGCTGTTTTCCCCGTAAACTTCATTAAGATATACTCGATAAATAGACAGAATCCGTAATTATACGCCTAAAGCCTAGAAATTTCGTTTTTTTTTTTTGGACTTTTCGTCGAATTTTCCATAAATTACCCATCGGCGAATTTTCCATAAATTACCCATGGCGATATCTCGGGAACTAAGACGGATAGAGACTCGCGGCTTACGGCGTCGTATTCCTCTCGTATAGATGCGCGATAAAGACCCTATACAATTTTATCGCCCGGCGGTAACTTTCGCCGCAATTAGACGATAATCGGTGTCACGTGATTCGGCGATTTCTCGCGAAATAAGCGACATACGCGCACGCCGTTTGCGGCGTTGTATTCCTCGTGTAAGGGTCTACCGTAAAGCTCCTATACGAATTTATCGTATCTCCGTAAATTTCGCCTCTATTCGGCGTCGAAATACGCTCCGTTTACTTACTTAACCGGACATGGAATGCGTCCACGCGAAAATTAGGTCGACCGTCACATGGTCAACTGATAAAATGGCCAATGCGTATATAAAGACTTCTCATGCGCTTCTCACTTTATTCTATGACTGTCGCACCTGTAAAAGCCAATATGTATCGACTAATGAGTAATCTATACGTTCAAGTGAGGGGTGAAGGAAATTCTCCTCAAGTAACATTTCAACGTATACGACATTCTCCGTAAATTTCGCCTCTATTCGGCGTCGAAATACGCTCCGTTTACTTACTTAACCGGACATGGAATGCGTCCACGCGAAAATTAGGTCGACCGTCACATGGTCAACTGATAAAATGGCCAATGCGTATATAAAGACTTCTCATGCGCTTCTCACTTTATTCTACGACTGTCGCACCTGTAAAAGCCAATATGTATCGACCAATGAGTAACCTATACGTTCAAGTGAGGGGTGAAGGAAATTCTCCTCAAGTAACATTTCAACGTATACGACATACTGGGCAGATTATAAAACCTTATGGTGTTGCCATACGACTGACGAGAGATGGGTGGTTTTCATTCAAACAATTCCTACCTAGAGTGGATAGAATGATTCAGGCTAAAGAGACGGTTGAAACTCCAGTCAAGCTACAAGATAATATATATATTAGCACTGCAGCATACGAAGGGGAATGGTTCGTCCACATAAGAGAGTGGTTCCTAAAATCACCACCCAGCGAGTTGAAACCAGGTCGGAACGGACACACGCTGAACATGCAAGGCTGGGATATGTTGAAAAACTCATTCCTATCATTGAGACCAACGTGATTGAAATAGAACAGTGTCCCGTCAGCAACGAATTCAACAAGTTTACCACAGGACCAATTCTCCCACCTAAACCAGTTGGATCTGCCGCGAGTGATCTACCGAGCGAGAATTTGGTGAATGATAATGGTGGATATTCATACGATGATGCGGACGACGTCTCTATGTGCGACATTTTACACCACAACCAAATGGAACAGTTGCATTGTGATACGTGCAATCCTATGGGGGCGGGATTACTTCACTGGTGAAAACTCGAACAATGTGAACATTAGAAGAAAGACTAAACCGTTGTATAAACTGTGTGTCCGCCATACATGGGCAAACACCTCTTCACGACATTCTATGTTGTTATACCTATATCATAACTCTATGAGAGAAATTGTTGCATTCCTTTAGAAACCGTTGAACGCATCATGTCGGCAGAAGACAATCTTGACTATGTAGATATGTGGACAAAATTTTATCGAGACCAGAGTAGGGCTCACCTAAAGGAGGAAATTTGTGTGATTGGGGGACAGAGAGTGCATTCACCTCCAAGCTCTCTTAATATTGCACAAGGCAACAGTACGGTGAACTCGACTAACAAATTACGAACAAGAGAAATGACAGTTGAACTAATTTCACCGGCACAGCGAGTTGTAGAGCAGGCTAAAGCAGAACTCCGTAGACAGCGTCACAAAGTAAGCGTGCAAGCGCCAGTAAAGGGAGCGCGGAAAGAGGAGGAGGAGGAGGAGGAGGAGGAGGAGGAAAGGAGGAAGAGCAAATACCGTATAGTATAAAGTATAGGGAGAAGTGATATTAGAATTAATCTACGTTTTGGCAGAGAAGCGTCAACATGACAAACAAGTGTATGGTGTGTCAGAAAACATTCTCGCGTCCAGATAACCTGATGAGACATCAACTTATACACCAACAGGAGACTCAACCGATAAAAGCAGAACATCCGTATAAACGTACTCTCGAGACTTCATCTATGGCTCTTTCAAGAGCATCACAACATCCATTTACTATGATCGTCAGCGGCCCAACTGGTTGTGGAAAGACATCATGGGTGATGAAATTTTTGGAATCTGCTAATATCCATCCCTCTCCAACACGCATCGTATGGTGTTACAGTCAATGGCAGTCAGCCTATGAATCTACGAGTCTGAAAAATGTAAACTTCCTCCCCGGCATACCCCATGACATAGGCGAAGAGTATTACTTCGACCCCGGCCAAACCAACGTTATTGTGCTGGACGATTTGATGGGTGAGGTAAAGCGCGAAGAAAAAGTTGCCGACCTATTCACCAAAGGGTCGCATCACAGAAATTTGTCCGTAATTTATCTGACTCAGAATCTCTTCCCTCAAGGCAAGACATCTCGAGATATCACGCTGAACTGCCAGTATTTCGTTCTATTCAATAATCCTATTGATAGACAGCAAATTAGCACGTTCGGGAGACGGATCTTTCCTCGGGATACGACACATTTCATGGCAAAATTTCGCGAAGTCACATCTCGTCCGTACGGATATCTGTTCATCGATTTAAAACCCCATACAGCGGAAAATGACAGACTGTCTACCAATGTAATATCAGGCGATGAGGAACTCGTGAAAGAGGAAGAACTGCCACCTCGACCAGCCCCAATTCCTAATCCATCAACTCAAATTCAACGCATACCATCTCACGATCCAACATGGTCTGCTAAGAGGAATGAACAAGTGGGAGAGGGATCATATACGAAGACGGATCTACCGTGGTTCAAACGGAATGAAAATGATGACGAGTCCCAGCAGACGCAGATGATCCATGGAAGCGGGAATGAAATGGAACGACGAAAGAGAAAATACCGTTCAGATGACGAACTCAACCATTCTGGGGAAATAGATCTACCTACCCACTTGCGGAAACGGGTTAAATATAACGTGTGGAAAAACATGTTCGGTAAACCTATCGCGAGAGATTGTAGGGTTGACATTGACGAGAGAAAACAGCGATATACAAGCCAAGGTTACGACGAGGACGAGTCTGGTGCAAATGCTATGGAGGATTATACTCCAACGATGATGAAGACTTTACGTCAAAAATACTGCAATCTCCTCGTGAACATGCAAAAGCTACAAACCGATTATATTCATAACGAGATCTTGAAAACAACGAGGCGTCTGCAAACGATATACGACATAGACTACGAGGAAGCACTCAGACAGACGATTAAGATGCGGAAATGCTTATTCGATAAGTTGATCGATGACGGTGATAGCGAGGACTCCGAATAAAGACCCCAGTGGAAATATTCGTACATAAACATTGAATGGAAGGCTAGATGTCGAAATGATACCCGCAGTGGAGATGTATTTTATATAAGCAGTTTTCGCTCATTATTTGTGCAGTGAGTTGATGAATAAAGCGATTATTTAGTAATCTTCGTATTGCTTTGTCTCTATTTTATACCAGTCATATAATTCCTCCTCCTCCACCACCACACACACACACACGCACACACACACACGCACACACACACAAACACACATCCTCCTCCTCATTCCTTCTCCACACACACCACACACACACACATCCTCCCCCTCCTCCACCACCACACACACACACACATACACACACACACACACACATCCTCCACCACCACCACCATCACACTTCTCCACCACCACCACACTCCTCATTCCTCCTCACTCTTTCTCTTCCTCCTCCTCATTCCTCCCTCCCTCCTCCTCCTCCTCACATACGCTAAGGTAATTCTACCAGGTAGTCCTGAGGAAAATGGCCCTCATCTCGCCAAACGCTCTTCATTGCACCTCCGAAACTCCCCGTTGTCTACTACTTGCGAGTGATCTATAAATATAACAGGGTTTTTGCCCACAAAGAAAAACTGGTATGCTAGGGCGTTAGGATAAGGCTTAACAGACCGATATGTAGGGGAAGATAACTCTTGTTGGGCCGTACCGTGACCGGAAGTGACCTTTTGACAGGAATATCACGTCAACTTGACCTACTAACCTATGTGTGTGTCTGTGTATGAGGAGGAATTACTATAATATTGTTTCTAAAATAAGATATTTTCGTATGGTTCGATAGGCACTCGTGAACACCGCGAGAAGTGATCAGTCACACGTGTCCACGGGTACAAGCGTCGTCGTAATGACACCTTAGGGAAGTATTCGTGGTAAGGTACAAAGAAAAAGTTTTCGACGCCGAATAGAGGCGAAACTTACGGAGATACGATAAATTCGTATAGGAGCTTTACGGTAGACCCTTACACGAGGAATACAACGCCGCAAACGGCGTGCATGCGTATGTCGCTTATTTCGCGAGAAATCGCCGAATCACGTGACACCGATTATCGTCTAATTGCGGCGAAAATTGTATAGGGTCTTTATCGCGCATCTATACGAGAGGAATACGACGCCGTAAGCCGCGAGTCTCTATCCGTCTTAGTCCCCGAGATATCGCCATTGGTAATTTATGGAAAATTCGACGAAAATCGGCAGTCAAAAAAAAAAAAAAAAAAAAAAAAATCGAAAAATTGTTTTGGTCTGAAACGAAATTTCTAGGCTTTAGGCGTATAATTACGGATTCTGTCTATTTATCGAGTATATCTTAATGAAGTTTACGGGGAAAACAGCCGTCTCAGTGAACCAACCAATCGTGCGTGACGAAGTATATATTAAATATCGCTGCAGTTGCCCTCGGGCTACAACCACTCGTGCGTGACGAAGTGTATCCTTGTAACACTCGCTATACCTTACATACCTTCGTAATTCGCTTGACTGCTTAGGTCGCATTGAGAATGGTGTCAAACACGTCCTGATCATGATTAAAGCGTGTTTGAACTTATATATATATATATATATATATATACATCGTCCGCTTGATAATAATGATGTGAATATCTGGAGGACTAGTATGGTATGTCACCTAGATATGTTATAAATCATTCGACGTCTCGTATGACCGAGTTGGCTGACTTCGCTATGACGTCAGGGGGTATGTCGAAATTGGTATCCCCAGCAAACACCTCGGGCTATTGTCGCGGTCCGGTGAACAGACGTTGACCTACAACTCCTTGGACTATGTTCGTGACACTATCAATAGACGGAACACCGCGCGACTTCGACCTATTTATGACGTCACCTCGACCTACTTATGACGTCATCGGCTTCCATGGCTTCCATGTTTCCGAACCGGCTAATTATATTCTACTTAAACAGCTTGTGTCACTTTCGTCCATACTCTCTCTCTTCTCTGTTAATTTTTTTAATATCCCACTGATAAGATCACGCTTTTTCGTCATGAGTATATATAAAGGATATCAAGTCGCCTACATTGGTAACGTAACGAGCATCAGCCAGAGGATGCTACGCCCCCTGCTGAAATGGCAGCAATACGTTTCAGCATTGTTGGTCTCAGGGGATATACATGAGGGAGGCAACTGCTACTTCATAGGCGTTGCATGCGGAAGAGTCTTTCTGCCTCCCCAAGTTTAAAGATCAACTCAGAACGGCTGACTGAATGTTGATCGCTGCTGTAATATAGTTTCCATGCAGGGGAACATGGAAATTATGTAACCAAGATGCAACCACAGGCGACATCTCAAGGCATATTATCTGCAAACCAAATTTGACGAGAATCTGAAGGCATCCTCAACCTATTGCCCGGAAACCAAATTTAAATTTGCCACCAGGTGTCGCCACCTGTAGGTGCAAGTGGGCGAAACGCAGTTCCAAGCACCATCTCATGGCATGGTAACAGCATTCGAACTTTTGGGAGAGTTTGAAGAAGGATCTTCAAGTTATTGCCCGGAAACCAAATTTAAATTTTGCCACCAGGTGTCGCCACCTGTAGGCACAAGTGTGCGAAACACAATCCCAAGTGACATCTTATGGCTTATGAATACCAAATTTGAGAAGACTCTGATGAGCAGTTCTCAAGTTATTGTCCGAAAATAAATTTCAGATTTTGTCATCAGGTGGCGTCACCTGTAAGCAGAAGTGGATGAAACGCAATCCCAAGCAACATCTCAAGGCAAGGTACAATGTATGCATGCCTAATTTGGGAAGAATTCGATGAGCAGTTCTCAAGTTATTGCCCGGAAACCGAATTTAGAAGTGGCGCCACCTGTACGCGCAAGCTAGTGAGCGAAACTCAATTCCAAGCGACATTTCAAAGAGTTTCAAAGTTATCGTTTGCAGCACAAAAGAACGGAAAGAACCCTTGCGGCGCCACCTACAGGCAGATCTTTCTGAAACGCAATACCAATCAACATCTTGTCATATAAGTTATTTTTTATGCCAAATATCGGAGAAATTCGACAAAGCATTTGGAAGTTATTGCTTGTGAAGAATTTTAATGGACAATCACGGACATCCATGCACGGACATGCACAGAAGATTGGAACAAGACCCAGTGAATCAGGTGGATCTTGCTGAAACGCAATACCAACCCACGTCTGGTCACCAGGAATGTATATCCCAAATTTCACAGGAATTCGACGCAGCATTTGAAAGTTATCCTGACACCCGTGAACAGGAACAGACACGAAGAAGCGAAACCCAGTGGCGCCACCTTCAGGCAGATGTTGCTGAAATGCAGTAACAACCGGTGTCTTGTGTATGTGTAAGGAATGTGTATGCCGAATGTCGGGAGAATCCAACAAAGCGTTTATTGGAAGTTATCGCTTGCAAAGAATTTGAACCGACATCCACGGACAGGAATGGACATGAAGAAGCGGGACCCAGTGGCGACACCTTCAGGCAGATGTTGTTGAAATGCAATAGCAGCCGCTATCTTGTCGCAAGAAATGCGTATGACGAATTTCGGGAGAATCCGACAAAGCGTTTGGACGTCATCGCTTGCGAAAATTTTTAAACGGACATCCACGGACACAAAGAAGCAAGACCCATTTTGACCCAGTGGCGCCATCCACGGACACAAAGAAGCAAGACCCATTTTGACCCAGTGGCGCCACCTTCAGGCAGATGTTGCTGAAATGCAATACCAACTGGCGTTTTGTCGCAAGGAATACTTATGTCGAATGTCGGCAGAATCCAACAAAGCGTTTGGAAGTTACCGCTTGCGGAAAATTCATACACGGACACAAAGAAGCAAGAACCATTTTGAAGTCCCCGGCCGTGTTGCGGATTGTGGGGCTGGGGGCAAAAACACCATTCAAGTGTTTCAGATTTTGAATTTTAATAAAGACGGGAAAAGTTCCTTTGAGAGATGAGGTAAGAGAGGCGGTCGCTGTCAAACTAGTGGCATGGCTTCCATTTACGTGAGAGCAATTTGTGATCTCACTATCACGAAGGCATGACTCTGGTTAGAATGTGAGCGTGGCTTAATTTCCATCACGTGAAGTAGTCAACCAATCGTGGTTAGTATGAGGAATCTGGTTACCTCCGAGCTGTTAATGCACGGTGATTGGATAACCAGATAAAGCGCCTCCTGGCGGCGAAGCGGCGCGAAATATGCGGTGTGAATCAGCAAGGGGGAACAAGGAGAGTAGGGACGTAAGTGACACAAGCTATCAGGGTAGCGAAAAAAATGGACGATAGCAATTTTCACAAAGTTTGTGTATACGTTAAACAAGATAGCTTGAAAAAAATATATTCTTTCGACAGTTGTATGTTTCTTCAGAATGTGTTAGTATTATGGATGAGAAATGATTGCATTTTCGGTTCTACGGCTGTCGAAAAATATGTAACTTTTTCATTTACTGAACAAATTTCCAATCGATTGTAGCGGTTTGCAAAACATTTTGTGACTAATGGAAATTACTGTGTAAATCATAAGTACTTTGAAAAGTGCTGTATGAAAATTAATAAAATGGGACTTTGTCTAAGCGAAGTTATAGAAAAAAGATCTCTGAAAAAATGAACAAAATAGTGGTTTGGGAGCGATGCATGCATCGGCGCAGCTGAAGTGGAGAATGTTGACCGCCACGGCTGAATCATTCTCCCAACGTCAGAGTTTGTCACCTGCTAAACGTCGGTATATATTTGAATTTTTGAATTTGAATTTATTTGCAATACACCTATTACAGGCCGAGCAAATACATGCATGAGTAATAAATATTGCAGCATCATCAGAAAATAAGCAATAAAGGAGAGAACATTGCTATAATCCTATGTATATCTACAATACTCGTATTGTCACAGTACCTAACAGTGTTTTACTGTGCTACGATCAGTATATACAATACTACTATTATCATATTGTTGTGGACTTCTCGTGTACACGAGATATCAACAATATAGAATTAAGACATATCCCGTTGAACTGATTCAGAGTGGGCTTGAAAAAACTTACAGATATATGCACAGATAGTTTCACAAAGTAGAGAATAATTGTTTCTCATTATAACATCAAACTGATCGACTGGCGGTAGAGTAGAAATATCGGAATAGATAGCAACGAGCTCACAAAATAATTTGGCTCTTAGAACAGAATAATGAGAACAGTTGAGAATGAAGTGCATTTCATCCTCTACCGCACCAGTATGACATAATCTGCATATTCTATTATCACGTGTAATAATTGGAGTATTCAATCATCAGTAGTGTTTTCTCAAACTTCCTATCTGCATACAGTAAAGGTTTTAGCTGTAACACTACAAAACTTCGATGTGTTGAGGACTGGAAGAAGGCCCTGGACAGAGTTGACGTTGTTGGTGCGATCCTTATGGACTTGTCCAAGGCCTTTGATTCCCTCTCTCACGATCTACTCATTAGTAAAATATTGGCTTATGGTGTGACGGAAAAATCGGCCGGATTAATCTGTGACTATTTGAAAAATAGAAAGCAAAGGGTTAAAATCGCAGATGCTCACAGCGACCGGCACGATGTTGTTAAGGGTGTGCCCCAGGGATCTGTCCTAGGGCCACTTCATTTTAATATTTTCATCAACGATCTGTTTTTGTCTGTTGAATCGTCATTATACAATTATGCAGACGATAATACGATATGTAGTAGTGACAAATCTGTCGAAAAGGTTATTGAAGTTCTTAAAACTCAAACCGTTAATGCCATTGACTGGTTCACCAATAACATTTTGTTTGCAAATCCGAGCAAATTTCAGGGCATACTATTTGGTGTTAAAAATTGGCAAGATCATGCTTTAAATCTAGGCAGCATAACTATAGAATTTAATGAGCATGTCAAACTTTTGGGTATTAATTTTGATGTTAGATTGAGTTTTGACAAGCACGTGTCCGAATTATGCACCAAAGCTGCCAGGCAAATTAATGTTTTGAAAAGATTCTCCAGGATTCTGGATTTTAAGAGTAAACTTGCTATATACAAATGTTTTATAAATTCGAATTTTAGTTACTGTACAACTGTTTGGACATTCTGTCCCAAATCCTGCTCCGATAAACTGGAGAAACTGCACGAAAGGGCTATCCGCTTTGTTTTTTGTGATCAACATAGTGATTACGGGGTCCTTCTTTCCAAAGCTGATGTTCCAAACATTCACCCAGAGTACCTTCATGATATCGTAGAGCAAAAGGATGGTAAGTACTGCTTACGTGCATAGCAACATTGTAAATGTCCCACGGTACAGAACAAAGACCTACGGGTATAACTCCCTGAGTTACCGGCGTACAGTCATTTGCCCTTCAGGTCACTTGTCCTTCGGACATTTGCCCTTCAAAGATCAAGTAGATTTTTTAATGAAAGAAATGGCTTTGAACAAACAAGTTTAGTTCAAAAATCGACCATAGAGGTCCATGTCCTCCGCCATAACTGGCGCTGCTGCTGCGGGGGCCATGGACCTCTATGGTCGATTTTATTTGGTCGATGAAATCTCATATCATTGATGAAAAGTATGATTTGAAAATGGAGATATCGCTGATGAGCTTAACATAATCTAATACTGCGGATGGCACCCAGATTGGATTATGCACATCCATAAAACATAATACCAACTGTCCTCTCACCAATGTCCATGCACTCCCCAGGCTTGAAGTAGATTGGTTGAATCGTTCTAGAGTTATTGTCCAGACAAGATCTGAATGCTGAAAATCTAAGATGACTGATGGTGGCCATCTTGGATTACACAGGTAACTGTAAAGCAATGATAACTGTCCTCTCACCGATGTGAAGCCAAACTGCAAGTTTGAAGTCGATCAGTTGAATTATTCTAGATTTGTTGTCCAGACAAGATGCAACTGCTTAAAATGCAACATAATCCAATATCGCTGGTAGTTAACAGCCAAATTGGATTATGCTCGTTCATGAAACACAATCCTAACCGGGATCTCATCAAGGTCAAGGGACTTCCCAAGTTTGAAGTAGATCAGTTGAATCGTATCCCAGCTATTGTCCGGACAAGATCAAACTGCTTAAAATCCAATGAAATCCAGTATGGCTGATGGTGGCCATATTGGATTAAGCATGTCCTTGAAAAACCATCCTAATCCTCCTCTCAACAATGTCAAGGCACTCCCCAGGTATGAAGTAGATCGGTTGAATCGTTCTCGAGTTATTGTCCGGACAAGATCCAACTGCTTATAATCCAATATGGCTGACAGCGGCCATATTAGATTACGCACATTGCTGAAAAACAATCCCAACCGTCCTCTCACCATGTCAAGGCACACCCCAAGTTTAAAGTTGATCGGTTAAATCGTTCACGAGTTATTGTCCGGGCAAGAAAATCTAAGATCCAACTGCTTATAATCCAATATGGCTGACGGTGGCCATATTGGATTATGCACATTGCTGAAAAAAAATCCCAACCGTCCTCTCACCGATGTCAAGGCACTCCCCAAGTTTGAAGTAGATCAGTTGAATCGTACTCCAGTTATTGTCCGGACAAGATCAAACTGCTTAAAATCCAATGAAATCCAGTATGGCTGATGGTGGCCATATTGAAGCACGTCCTTGAAAAACAATCCTAATCCTCCTCTCAACAATGTTAAGGCACTCCCCACATATGAAGTAGATCAGTTGAATCGTTCTTGAGTTATTGTCCGGACAAGATCCAACTGCTTATAATGCAATATGGCTGACGGCGGCTATATTAGATTACGCACATTGCTGAAAAACAATCCCAACCGTCCTCTCACCAATGTCAAGGCACACCCCCAGTTTGAAGTTGATCGGTTAAATCATTCACGAGTTATTGTCCGCACAAGAAAATCTGTGATCCAACTGCTTATAATGCAATATGGCTGACGGCGGCCATATTAGATTACGCACATTGCTGAAAAACAATCCCAACCGTCCTCTCATCAATGTCAAGGCACACCCCAAGTTTGAAGTTGATCGGTTAAATCGTTCACGAGTTATTGTCCGGACAAGAAAATCTAAGATCCAACTGCCTATAATCCAAAATGGCTGACGGCGGCCATATTGGATTATGCACATTGCTGAAAAACAATCCCAACCGTCCTCTCGCCAATGTCAAGGCACACCCCAAGTTTGAAGTTGATCGGTTAAATCGTTCACGAGTTATTGTCCGGACAAGAAAATCTAAGATCCAACTGCTTATAATCCAATATGGCTGACGGCGGCCATATTGGATTATGTACATTGCTAAAAAACAATCCCAACCGTCCTCTCATCAATGTCAAGGCACACCCCAAGTTTGAAGTTGATCGGTTAAATCGTTCACGAGTTATTGTCCGGACAAGAAAATCTAAGATCCAACTGCCTATAATCCAAAATGGCTGACGGCGGCCATATTGGATTATGCACATTGCTGAAAAACAATCCCAACCGTCCTTTCGCCAATGTCAAGGCATACCCCAAGTTTGAAGTTGATCGGTTAAATCGTTCACGAGTTATTGTCCGGACAAGAAAATCTTACGGAATTACGGAATTTCGAAATTACGGAATTACGGACACCGGTGTTTCTAATATCCCCCCCCCTACTAAGTAGCGGGGGACAATAAGGCATTCACACATGTATATCTAATTTTAACAATTTAAACGTAAATAAATATCTTTTCATATGTTTTCACTTCATTTAAGGATGAATCCCAATCGGCGGGATTTTTCTGGACACACGGAGAAATGTACAAATTTGACAAATGTGGCCGCATTCTGAAGAATCAATTTCCATTAATAAGAACTGAGAATAGTAGATCCAGTGATTCACAAGTGCGCCAAAGCGAACCCCAAACACAAGTCATTTGAAAATCAGAAAATCAGAAAGGTGTAGCTAATTTTCTTACCGGTCCACGACCACATGCGGTCTTTTGGCTATACCGACAAAAACCGTTTCCCGATGTCTTTACAGTTATTTGGTAGTGACACATTCTTGTCCAATTGTTATATTGACAATCGTGGATGGGAACTATTTACTATTAAAGAGTATCATAAATGAATGAAAAGTCGGAGAAAAGTTGTGGAAATGCAACGGTAACGACAAGCATTTCGCAGCAGGCATGCAAATGTTTACAGTTCCAGCAGATATCAACTGTACTCCGATTGACTGAAAACTAGAAACCACGCCTACATTTTCATCGCCAATCAAAGCGCTTGTTACAGTTGTGATAAACAAGAGGTTGATATCCGGCATTTTTTATATCTTGATCAACAACAACACACGGAGAAAACAGACCGGTAAATGCATTTTTCTTTATGAAATAAAGTTTTTTGACTTATTCGTGAATCATTTCCATCCATCAGATCCCGTATATTATATCCAGCAACGTGTAGAAATCAAGCATGGACCATTGCATCCTCGCTAAAACCATGAAGCATTCTCAAAGAGAGCCGTGTCTACCCGCGGGAGACCAAAGCGACTCTCATGTAAACTGGTGACATTTTTGAATCTCCAATCTCAAAGCGAGGTAGCTTGACATCATTCTCAAAGCGAGCCGTGTCTACCCGCGCACTACTTCCTGTATTAGATAACTCGCTTTCACGGCCAAGTATACATACCGACAATAATTTGTTCGCGATTGATATGCTCCGAAACGGAAAGAGTCATTTCCCAATTATATAGCCCACGTTATGTTTAGCAATTCGCTTCCAACTCGGCGGAGTCAGCAGGTCAGTGACAAGCCAGATAATCATACGCCGCCTACTCACCCCCCAAATTTTGGGGGGATGGCTCCCATTTACGCGTGAGACTCTTTCTCGCAGTAGGGAGTCTCGCGAGACGAGAATGAACCATGAAGGTATAAATCAAAAGGAGACACTGTTCCACAAGCCAGGACTGACTGGTCAGCGCTCACGCCCGCTGAGCTTTTGTGTTTTGAATAGCCGTCCAGCTGGGCTGCGTCTCTTTCATGTTCAATGTACGATGCCGCTCTCTGATCCTCATTTGCGTACACTTCGCCATCCATAAGATGGCTTGCGAATCGTGAGTCTCCATTATTGCGGAGCGATATCCGGTATATTGCGGGATTCTGCTCGGCCTTCATCCGGCAGAGAACAGACTCGAGAAATCTGATAAATTACAGGTTTTCAAACCACTTGGGAAACAGATATAGGCTAGGCTTACAAAAATATATAGGTATAAATAACTTTCGTATCACCCAAGAGGTGTGGTAGATCTGTAATTTTCAACAAGTAGGGCATCACATGATTCGAAAATGGCGAGTCACGTTGGGGTTACGTCGGTAGACTTTAGCTGATTGGCTGACGAAGTCACGTGGTATTGATTTCTGGAAATTCCCTCTCGCACTTGTCGAAAGTAGGCTGTAAATGGATACACACGATCCCAGGGTCAGTCTTACCGCGTATAGATGACCGAGATGGTTACAGGTTGTCTGATCCTGCGACTCCGTTCTGTTAAATTAGAAATGGCCGGAAGTGAGGTGTCATCATGCGCAGTCTCCACAAATTAAAATCACCAAGTGAAAATTATGCGCATATGTCATGTTTATTTATTTGAAATAATTCCCCTTATCACAATATTTGAGTCATGGCTGTATGTCTTATTGGTGCTGAGCTACGGGACTTTGAAAACAGGCTGTCATTTCTCTATCTATATTGTATTTTCTCCTTTTATGCTAACTTCCGCATTTCCAAACATGACCCAAAAATGTGAGCGAGTAGCTATTACTATAGGGAATCGGAAAATCTATAGTTCTTACGGGAGGCTTATCCCGTTCGTGCAAAATTAGCGATTGAAAATATACATATTTCTCCATTTGAAATACATGGTGACTTCTGCCAAAATATGAAAATTGCACAGTTTTAATGACAAAATAACCCACTTTCCGCATTTCAAATCGGGGAAAAATTATGCTTATGTTAAAGATCGTAAACAGATCTATATCCTCGTGTTTAGCATTTCCGGGAGGCTTTACCTCAATTTGAATAAAATGGGATTTAGTAAGCATTACTTCTGCGTTTTCTCTGTATTTGATGCTTCAAGAAAGCTATTAAGTAATGACCCGGCGTCCGTTTGTGTATACCCCCGTGTGAGCTGATTGCTCGGTGAGTAATCCGCGAATGCACAATTGGCAGTGCGATCGTTTAACGGTCGCTTCTGAGATTATAACAGGCCCACTGAATGTTATTGTTTTGCCGAACGTTATAAGATTGCGATTGCATGTATTTATAATCAAGAAAAAGATATTACTCAAGCCAGGACAAATTATTGTAAATACCACGAAAAATATATACATGCGGTGTCACTCACAATGGGAAAAGAACACTTTTTTATATTTAAAGCCAGACTAGCGATATTTAACATCAGTTGAATGGATAAATATTAATGAATACCCAACACGGTATCAATAACATAGTTTCCTTAATTCTTTGGAAACAGGAAATGTTAATTAACACATCGCTTGAGAATCTGCCCGAGTGAGATGTTATACCAAAAATATTTGTTATAAATGTGGAGAATTTCTTTCGTACGTCTCATAACTTGGCGACGGAATTCTGAAAGCAATCTATTCAAGATACAACGCAGTCTTACGGCGCAATTTTCACGTGTTTTCAAAGTAACTTGGAATATAACTGTAAGTTGTAGTTTTTATTTCATGCTTTAAAATAAACCATCTGTCTTGAAATCGAAACAGTTTATTGAACACCTATTTACCAGTATAACCTGACCGATAAACTGACGGACGAAATTGTACATAGTCGCTTCTTCTTCTCTTCTATTTATATTTCCCTCCGCTCTCTCCTTGTTATGTATTTATTATTTATTTATTTTAAAATATAGCGCTTGTAAACATCTTGAATGAACTAAGAAATTACCGTGAAATTAAAATAAAACATTGAGTTGGTGGGCTGCGATACCCGTATGGAAAGGGGCCCTTAAACTACAATATTAATCAAAATTCAATCCATCTTACAGATATACAAGTCTGGAATATGAATTACTTATCTGATATCGGTAGGCTTTAGAATATAATTTGTTTCAGTTATCGTGATTATTGCACCCAATCTTCTTGGTATACGCATGGAGGTATAAATCAGATTTATACCTCCATGGCATGACAAAGAGATTATTATAAGGTTTTGTTTTTATATTGCACTATATCCCATGCTATACAACTTCATTTGCATTTGTAAGCTGAGAATCAGTCATCAAATAAAAGACATTCTTACGGACAAGTACTTCTTGCAAAAATCATTAACCGGGCACGTGTACGCTCCGTTACAAAATCTTGTTTTCTACTCATGGAACTTCTCATGTTGATAAATATAATATGTAATTCAAGTGATCTAAGTCTCTTCAAAACTTCAAAAAAATTTTTTACACAAACTACGCCTGATGGTGATCAACGCAACGGGAGGTTAATTGGCAATAGCCACTTCGAATACACAACGCTTAATAGGTCGACATCAAGTCCATGGCACGCATGCGCCTGAAATCGACTGCTACCGAATCAACGGCGGACATGGCCGAGCCAGCTATAATCCCTCCGGTTAATCCGCTATACCCTGCTGTGTCGGCATCGTACATTGAACACTTTCATCACCCCAATCTGTGTCTCCTTTTGATTTATACCTCCATGCTAAAACCAGGGGTATCTCTATCTGTATGATAGATATAACCCCTGGTCCGCTTGGGCAGTGTATCGGGATCAACGACACGCAGCGGCATCCTGCACATATTGACCAATCAGATCACTTAAGCACCGCGACCATGGCGACCATGACAACAGATTCGAAAACACCATAGCTTGTGCGATATCCAGTGGCAGATGAACTTGCACCTTTTCATTTCAACAACCATGAGCATTAATAAATATAAAGGAAACATAGTTTAAAACAAAATCTATTTGAAGAGAAAATAAACCCATTCATTTACCATCAAACATGCAACAAGCCAGGCAAAGGTAGAAAAAAACGAAGCTTTAAAGGCGGTCCACGATGTCAGTGTATCCGACTTCACCTTCCCACTGAAGTGAAGGACTTGAACTGGGTTGAAACGCACGGATTTCTATAAAATTTCACTGGTCTATCCATTAATATTTTATTGTTATGCGTGCTTGAATTAAATATTTTACATTCGGTATCAGCGAATAGTTTAGCAGCGAAAGTAAAACCCAAACGTATTATATACCATCAGCGCAGTTTTTCTAGGTCACGTAACTGGAGTGTGGGCGGAACGCGGTTTGCTATGCAAGTTGGTCAAGGGTTCGACTTTGGCTCACAAATAGAAACCGCGACGTCGTGAAGACTTTGGCTCACAAATAGAAACCGCGACGTCGTGAAGATGGGGCCATTGATGATTTCATTCACGTAGTTTCGAGACGTGAACTGGAAATTTTCAATGCATGAATTTTTTTCTCATTTTTGAAGACATCGTAAAATGTGGCCACATTTGTGGCCTCTTTCTCTTATATTTTACAAGATAGTGTTGTATTATTTATCATGAAAAATGGTTCTACTGAAATGTGGCCACATTCCCTATAGGGAAATGCGGCCACATTTATAAAATGTGGCCACATTTTTTTATAGAGAGCGTGTCCAGAAAAACCCCGCCGATTGGTGATTAGGCCGATTGTTTATATGCATTTTACGTTTGATTTTACTTTCAGAAAAAATAAAATAGACATGCTGCTGTGGATTAAACAATTTCCAAATAAATATCTACTTTTTTATATGTATGTGTCTGGAGGACAAATTTTGATATCTTTTCTTTGTGAACTTTTGTTAAAACACCACATGCATGAAATAAACATTAAGACCGAACTTGAATATATTCGTCAGAAGTTTACCAAATCAGTTTTCCATGTACCATGTATATAGTGTGGAGGGCAAATGGATGGAAGGGCAAATTTGCCGCAAGGGCAAATGGTCAGAAGGGCAAATATCCGAAGGGCAAATGACCTGAAGAGCAAATGACCTAGATCCGAGTTACCAGGAGGCTAAACTGTGGAATCATCTGCCGAGCCACATGAAACAGGTTTTTACAGTTTGGGAATTCAAGCCACTCTTAAACCAATGGTTCGGCTGTGACTGCACATTATGTGAAGATCTATTGTAGCATTTATTAGTTGCTCTATACGGAACGATCTTTAGTGAGTGTAAGTTTCGCATTCCGAGTGTTACTACTGTCTGTGATAGGTTTTAAATAGTTCATAGCTAAGCTCCTACAGTGAGTTTATATTATCTGGTATTTTCATATCCGAGATTTTTATTGTAGAGAAAACAAATTATCTTAGAGTGAGTTTATATCACTTGATATTTTCATATCATTTGTATGCGTTTTAACTTTGTTATTAATGCTGTTATACATTGTTTTACAGTCGGCATAAGTAGCCCTCGGCTAATGTTTTATCCTTGTAAAAGAAACGACTTTAAATAAAGATTTGAAGATTTGTGATTACTCAAACGTAGACGGCAGAATGCTTTTCGGTGTTTGAAATATATATAAATGACAAGGGATATACAATCTAATGCCATGAGAATGTGGCTGATTACGACACGCAATATGCGAATAAGGATGATGACTGAGATGTACGCCTGACCCAGCTTGTTACCTCTGCAGTTGTTGTTTTAGCGAGCGTCAGTTAATCAGCATGGCAGTGTGACTAACGTCACAGGACCTACGAAATAGGGTTTGATATAATTTAAGTGTGTACTCGAGAGATGACTTGGGGGCCCTGTGTGCTACCATGAGAGAATTTATTTAGCGTCTCTAATTAACAGTGGGAACTATTAACTTTTCCAGATATCACCGCTGGTGAGTCGTTAGCGTAGCAACTATTATCGCCCTCAGTTTCTATTACCCTGGACACTGATCCGCCCAGCAGTACAGCACGAGGTATTGGGGGGAAGAGTCCGAGAGAGCGGGGAACCCCCCCCCCCCATTCTCGGCATTAGGCGATTTTTTTTTTAAATTAGCGTAGGGAATGGTGCTCTGTCAGAGCAGTTGAGAAGTAAATGATTCTAGTCCCAAATAAGACAGGAAACTGGAAAAGAAACACAAATTTGAAGCGAGAAATGTCAAGATCAGAGATTTGTTAGAATGCAAGAATCAAATCAGACATCACTAGAGAGCCATTCTCCATGGATATATTTATTTGGCATTCAACTTCAAGGTACCTCATCTAAAGAGAGTACATAATAATAATAAAAAAAATAAACCTCATAGTACATGTAGATCTAATAGACTGATTACGACGTACGAGCGAGCGCGCACATGCATGTGTGCTTTTTAATATAGATATGATTAAAATATTTTTTGGAAGCTGACGTTTTAGAACAACAACAACGACCACGAAAGCCAACAAAAGATTTACCTTCATTGGACCTCTGACGCTTCTGTGAGAAGAAGTTTTTCAAAGTTGCTTGGCGCTTCATGACAATGATTTATAAAATACATGTCAAGTGATATTCGTGGCTCGGTAAAACTTCGCAGCAGACGAAATAACAACCTCCATTCTCCGATCAAATGATTTGCTTCCTTCATGCATCGTGGCATATACAGCTCGCCTGACGAGAGATTCTGGGATTTCGGTAGCCTTCCGCAATACCACCGGCTAACAGCGACCAGCATGATCACGAGGGTTCGCGAATATTTCGAACAATTTACGGCAGATGTTCGAGAAGCGTGGCGTGGACTATTAAGGAAAACATGGCAGAGTCACAGTGAAGCATACAGCCAAGGGTTCCCGATGGGCATGACAGTGCACTCGAGTCATCAATAAATAATAAAAAATTAATTATAAATCAAATTTTCATCAGAATTCGATCAGCTCAGAACTTGCTGGTAACAATGCCCTAATGCACGTTCATGCCAAAAATCAAGGTTCTAATGTCAACGGTTCTCCTTATTTTGCCGACGAAAGGATTCGGATGGACTGACTGACTCACTCATTACCGGACAATTTGCGACTGGTTCTTCTCGATGCTTATCTGGGCGCAAGGAATTCAAATACATTAAGCCGATCGCCAGTCCCTTCATTTTATGGTCTCTGGAACAACACATGTGCTTCAAGTGCACCAAACAGGTTTAGGGCGATCCCGCTCTCTAAAATGGAGATAGATGGTCGTTTTTGGTCGTTTCTGCGCAATAACTTTCGATTCCTAATTACCCAATGCTTCAAAACTTCAGGCGCATTAATTTATCTATTGTTCCATGTCGTAAAATTAATTTGCCATTTGAAAAACCAGTCAATGTTGTTTGGACAGCGCGACAGATGTTTGTCCTACTATTATGCAGATTAGATAAATAAAAATTATAATTTTTTTAATACTACCACATGGCAGTGTGACTAACGTCACAGGACCTACGAAGTGCAGTAGGCATTAGGACTCGAACGCGAACTGAACTCTTGGAAATCCCCACCCCCAGTTAAAATCCTGCCTATATTAAGATGGGCACCGCCCAAGTCAGAATCGCCAGTGATTTTCATCAAAAATCACCAGAAATTTTCATCAAAAGTAGGTCAGCTCAGAACTTGTTGGTAACAGTCTCCTAATGCGCCTTCATTCCAAAATAAATAACACTCGCCGATTTAATTTTACAATTTTTTAATTAAAGGAAACAGATTGAATAATATAGGTTCAGTAGATTTCAAGCTTTACGTGTGAAAATACATTTACATCTCTTTAATGGTTTTCAGTGCCCTTGTACAGGATCAAAACAACTTTTTGAATCACATTATTTTCCCAACAATACAACAAATTTTATTCCTACGAAGTAGGCTACCATTTACAAATTGTCCGGTAATGAGTGAGTCCATCCGAATCCTTTCGTCGGCAAAATAAGGAGAATCGTTGACATTAGAACCTTGATTTTTGGCATGAACGTGCATTAGGACATTGTCACCAGCAAGTTCTGAGCTGACCGAATTCTGATGAAAATTTGATTTATAATTATTTTTATATATTATTTATTGATGGCTCAGCGAGTGCACTGTCATGCCCATCGGGAACCCTTGGCTGTATGTTTCACTGTGACTTTTGAAGGTTCCCTGATACGGCATATCACGCTGAATCACCGAAGTTAAGCAACTTTAAGCCCGGTCAAGACTTGGATGGATGACCTCGTGCTGTACTGCTGGGCTGATAAGTGTCCAGGGTAATAGGAACTGAGGGCGATAATAGTTGCTACGCTAATGACTCACCAGCGGTGACATCTGGGAAACTTAATAGTACCCACTGCCAATTAGAGACTGCTATATAAATTCTCTCACGGTTGCACATAGGGCCCCCAAGTCATCTCTGGAGTACACACTTAAATCATATCAAACCCTACTTCGTAGGTCCTGTGGCATTAGTCACACTACTCATGTATATAGTACTATAGTAGAAAGGTAGCATTTATGTAGTTTACGGTAATTCAACTCAAGACCAACACCTTCTATGCACAAGATTCTATGTCATTCTCCTGAGCATAACCGGTACAAAGACGAATAAATAGCGTCTCTACATCACGTTGTTATCTAGATATATGAGACAACACATTTTGGGCATCAGCAATCTGATGAATGTACTATTCCGGTTTTCTTGTTTCACATTATATTCTATGGCGGTTGATCGGTGATTTTCTTCATTGATAAACGTTAAACCACCTCAGCTTCGTTATGGAAACAGCGCTGATTGTTTGAGGGTATATGCAGTACTTAACATTAACCTCAGGGCCATGTGCCATACAGTGGGACAGGGTATTTTTAGCTGTGGGCTGTGGGCTCCAGCCTGGTGTGGCCAATGTGAAATAGGATACACGTTAAAGGCTACAGTTTACATACACAATGTATATCTATAACAATATACTGAAGTGTTAATTATCAATCTAATTTTAATCAGAATTATTTCAGATCAAAACTTGCTGGTAACAATGCCCTAATGCACGTTCATGCCAAAAATCAAGGTTCTAATGTCAATGGTTCTCCTTATTTTGCCGACGAAAGGATTCCGATGGACTGACTGACTGACTGACCCACTCATTACCGGACAATTTGCGATCTGTAGCCTACTTCGTAGGAATTTGATGCGGATATGTAGACCTGTGTGCGCCTCAAGAGGATTTTGCTGAATTTATTATGTGAACTGATTTATTGAGAAAAACGACCTTTTTTCCTCAATTTAAGAGAGCGAGATTGCCCTAAGCAGCTGAACACACATAGCCACCTGAAGTATAACAAAATGAGAAAAACCGCGTAACGCGAGTGTACAAGAAAATATGCTGAAAGTTTGAATCATATCTAAACCCAATCTTACGGTAATACATCGCGTCAGTTATTTTAACGATACACAGAAATGCCATTTAGCCCGGAGTGATGTTTACTTTGTGATTGCCTAATTTACACTTGAATAAACAGACTTGTCATCCTGTAAACTTTTATACTGACATGTGCAATTATACGGCTCAGTTATAAAGTAGGACACTCAGAAATACCCTTTTGTTCGACACGATAAAACAGGATACCGAATCGGTCTCCGATGTTATTCATGCAAATCTCCCATCGTATGCATGTTTACAAGATATATAACAACCCTTCGCATTGGCTGCCGTTCCGACCTATCCTTCTTCAATCTACGTGGGAGATAAAATCCGGCTTTAGACCAAGGATTATGTTAGCTCAGCTGTGGCGGTTGACCGGTCCTTAATTCGTACATCAGTCACGGGTGACTTGATTGAAATGCGAAATTACGGCACATGATGAGCTAGATCATATTTATTATTTTTAGGAAGTTACAGAAGTCCTGAAGCGAGATGCGGTTGGATTTATTTAATTATATTTAGCGTTCAGGCGTAACCGTGAAGGATCACCCAATGCTGAAATACTTATTTTAAAATGATTCATCGGCAGTGAAGGTTAACCGGTATACCGATTAATGAGAAAAGATGACTTTACCGGAATACTGAGAAGGGCAACTATAGTGTAACTGGCTATCCTACTTTGTGTATAGGCTTGGCCCACAGGCTAAACAGACGCGAACTGTCAGAAATACGCCCGTAGATTTAATTTCATAACAAAATGGATTTCGGAATATTTATATTATCGCTGATGTGATGTTTGGAGGGCCAAGATTCCAACATGTTCAAGACAACGAAACAAGTTTTTCTCTTGTTGTTTCTCTGTCTGATGGCAGTTCATTTGTCTCGAGGGCAGGAATCTGAAACAACGAATTCCAGAACAACAACGACGCAGGGAATTCGGTCCACACTCCGTATTCTTGCGCCAATTCCCAAGGAATCCACGAAAATCTACACAATCGATGACACGAAATCTTTCTCAGAAACAGCTATTGAGGTTACAGACTTTGCTTGTGGAAAATCGTCTCTGTGTAATTCTACGCTCGGGAAGTACGACAGAAAATCTCAGTGCTTTTCTTGCAACTCTGTTCGTTGTCGATGCGACGAAATTTGTCACCTATATGGAGATTGTTGTGCTGATATATTATTCACGGCTTCTCCCCGACACTGGCCCGTGTCGTCATCCGATTTTACCTGTGAGCGGAGATTGCCGAAGGAAAGTGCCCGAGTCAAGAATCTCCAAGAACGTGTTCTTATGGTCAGTCGATGTCCCCCGAGTAGCGATGCCGGAGAAAGCATAATTTCAAAATGTGAAGGGGCCGATATCCAAGATATTGAACAAGCGACACCCGTGTCTGTACCGGGGTCGCCAATAACTTACAGGAATAATTTTTGTGCTCAGTGCTTTGGGGTTATTGACTTCGTTCCTTGGACCTATGAAGTGAAGTGTGACGTTGGGTCCTCGGCTGAAAAAGCCAAGAGCAAAGGAGAACTCTGGGGATTAGTCTTGAATGACACAAAATGTTTGATAGCCAATTCTCCGCCGTCGGGCGTTTCTCTGCGAAGCTGTGAACAACGCAGTCTTATCCACAAGTGCAACACTACAGGAAATTGGGAAAACTTCAATAACATTACGCAGTTTATTTGCGAAAATTTTTATCATCCTGTGAAATATAAATTCAGATCGTATAAAAACGTTTTCTGTGCGATATGCAATGGCGTGGTGCTTGATAGGAATGAATTCTGCTTCAGTCCAAGCTTTTCCATTAATCGCCCAGATCCGCGGATATCGACTGCATCCCTTCCGCTGAGCGTGCTGATCGATTTCAACTCAAGACCCGAAAGTAGTCCGGCACCAACTAGCCCGACAGCCATTTCCGAAAATTGTGACCAAGATCAAATCTACGATCCATTTTTGGTGAGTTTTTTTTTCTATTTTGGAATTGATATTCATTATAACGGCCATATTTGTCTGAGTTGAACTTTTCGTTATAGTGAATTTGCTGTTAGTCCATAACGAAGAGAGAATATGTGTATTTCGGTCCATTTGTTTCTGTAACTTTGTCGTTGAAATTTCTGTTGTACCGAATGTCGTTGAGGGTTCACTGTAGTATACTTAAAATGGAATCATCATAATTTTAATTTCCCGCTGCATAATTCACCACATTCAGTGAGTGCAAAGTTAAGGAGGAACGCCAATTCCGCAAGTTAGATTAATTCCACAGTCAGAAAAATGGTGTTGGCCCAACACCTTTTCTTTTTTGTTGAGAGCTGGTTAACACCATCAAGTGAAGTTGAAAAATGATGTTGACCTATGTCACAATGGTGTTGAGGCCAGTGCAACGTCAAATAACGGTGGCCCAATAACGGTGTTGGTCAACAGTATAGGATGATTAAAAATGGATCAAAAACATACATATATGTGTTGACTGTTAAGCGCTAAGGCTGGCTCAACACTAAATGACAGTGTTGGCCAACACCAATAGAGGGTGCCAGTTTGGGGGGAAATATGGCAGCACGTTTTTTTTGTTGGTGTTAATCACCATCTTTTCTCTGGCAGTATGGATATGACGATTCAGTTACAGTTGTTATATATCGCCGTTTCCAGTCTAGCTCACGTCCAATTTCGGGGATATACATTGTCGCCGAGGTGGCAGCGATGCCCCCACCTTAGCCCTCCAGTAGACGTGGGTGCCTCTGGTGGAGCCAGAATGAGGATATAGCGCGGATATGGGTATACGACAATTCATCTTAGTGTTTAATTCATCACATCCATATTGTTAATGGTAGGCTATATATATATATTAGCATTGCCATGACAGTTCAACATCCATATTCTATTAATGGATATCGATAATGCTGCATATACTAGTATATCCCAAATTTATTTATCTATTAATATCGACATTGCTAGCGCGTGAAATGCTTATAGAGTAGGATATCGGGACCTCTCAATTACTCCAAAATCAATATAAGACGCTATTAGAATTTCTCATTATAGATATCTATTTTCAACACTAACAGTAGTTTTGTACTCACTGAAGTTGTAGGCCTAATAGTCTATAGTAACCGTACACTCCCTCGGGCAATTTCTCATTTTGAATAGGTCGGCTTGTTTAGATCTGTTAACCCAGTTATTAAAATACCGGAACAACAAAAAAGGCAAACGGTGAATGCAGTGCTGTAGCTTTATCCTGGATGTTTGTTCATGGATAGTTTATTCACGTCGAGGGATATCCTCCCCACCGCGCATGCTCCATTTCACAGGCTCCTGTTATCATCCCTGCCTTCAATAGCGGAAGTTGACCTTTACTACGTTGCTATGATGTATAGGGGAAAACCCACGTACGCACGGTTCAGTTTGAATCCGGCCGAACAACTCTTTCGGTTTTGCACATGAGTGAACTACTTTTCATATGCTCTGTCGAGATAAACAGGGAAAATAATCTCCAGATAATTCTTTGTAACGTTAGGTCAACAGAGGTATTATGCAGACTTGAAAAGTAATCGAAATTTCGGCAAACATCTATTTTATTATATATGATGTCACTTCCGGCGATGTGCGCACGGCCGGGAATCCTGTCCAAAGTCTGACTAGTGGCTGGGGTATTATTAGACCCTCAGCGAGGTGGTTGGTCCAGGGATAGTGCACTGAAATAATTCCCACCGCCTGGGAAAAGTATATAGCCTACCGGCCGAGCTTTCACAAAAGCAATAATGATGTGCAGGAGTTCGAGATCCCCATTGTTTTTTGGCTCACACATTCGGCAACGGTCTCTCTTTAAATAATGGGAGAGTATAATCAGAGAGTATGATAGCAAAAGCTGCAATAGATCTTTGAATTTGTCAATAATACATATACACATTGTTACGGAGAATTTTATATTACCGTACCTGGAGAAAATACCCAGATGCTCATATACCCGCTCAGAGGGTAAGGGACGTAATGAGGCAAGCTGATATATGAGCGTACCAAATACCCGCTGTTCCGTTTTGGGTTGTGAAAGAGCATATAGAGATGGTTATACATTTTTGTTTTCCAAGAGTCCTAGGTTGCAAAACCCATCACATTCACACAACTGTTACAGACCTGTTGATGTTTTTCAGCGAGTAACAATTACGGCCCCTAAAGATACTCGCGCAAGATTCTGCTTCCTACTCGGTTGGTATGTTGGAATCGTAACGATATACTGCACAGCGTGTAGCTGTGACAAGTATGAAAATAATATACTGTCGCAAAAAAGGCGTTATGATTAATTGTAGGCCTTCTGTCACTGATCAAGCTATAAATTTCCAATAGGATTGGCCGCGATGTATTAAGAGAGAGAGAGAATTAAGGTTCAACGTCAATTCTCTCTCTCTCTAATATGGAAAGAAGCAAATTTTAGTGTCGGTATACTATTTTTTGTAAATTCTTGGATATGTTTCGTGCCATAATTAACCAATTAACAACGGTAACGAGCCTCTGTAACTATGTAAGATCTATTGACTTCCATCAAATCACGTTTGTTTAAAACGCTACAACTAATCCCGTATTCGCTCACCCATTGGCTGATTGTGTAATCTAAACAACCAAGCGCTTGTCTCCAGATGTACCGAACAGATTGCGTAGCAGGACCACCTATCACAAACCACTAAAGTGTCTGGACCTAAGATTATTATCATGACTTCCGGCGAACATTGATTGGCCATTTGGCTTATATACCTGACTGGGCCAGAAATGGTCTGTGACGTATTTTAAAATGTTTCTATATATATTTGACTCTCAAATATATCAAAAACACCTTTTCAAATTTTAATCGGAAAGAAATCTGGACCAGTTCGATTGGCCACCACCGAAATTTGCCGTAACGGTGTCGGGCTGGATGACCCTATTTCTGGCGGTCTTATCTCGCAAACATGGTGAGGAATGTATGCTGATTTTTTTTTATATGTTTGAGCGGAAATGCTATAGGATAGTGGTGGGTCATTTGTGGAGGCGAATATTAGGGAATATAGTTTTCTCAAGATGTGCTCTGCTAATTTAATTCATACGGTAAGGTAAATATTTAGTGGTTTGTGACATAGATCAATGCAGCCGAAAGGCATGACTGCCCTTGATCGCCTAGCGATGGGTTATCAGGTTATACCCAAAGGCGATAAGAATATAGCAGATTAAGGTCGCAAACCACAATTGAATTTTTGGGTACGAGATTGTGATTGCGACTTAACTTCCGGCGAAAATTGATTGACCAGAAATGCTTTGTGATTTATTCTGATGTTTTTATGACATTTAACCGTGAAGAAAATATCAAAACCACAGATCCTAATTTTAATAGGAAACAATATCAGTCAATTTATTGCACAAGCTCCCAAATTCGCCGTGATGGTGTCGGGCGGAATGACGTTATCTCTGGCGTATCTCGAAAAGATGGTATGATTGTATGTTTTTTTTACGTTTGACAGAAAAGTCAGGCTACCTGGTGTGACGGGTCAGTGGCGGCAATTATTTTGAGAATTCTGTTTTCTCAAGATAAGCTCCATCGATTTACTACATATTAAGTAGGCCTACGGCGTTTTTTTTTAGTGGTTTGTGACCTTAATATAGCATATTGCGATAAACAGGAAGAGCCACTAAGCTCATTGTCACTCGTGGAGGAACAATCCACTTGAAATACGGGTCAATATTATAACAATATATACCGGTAGTATATTTATATATATGCACACCAACTCTCTAAAATAATTAGACTGAAATTCAATTTATCAGATTGAAATTAGTGACCAATCTTTCATCGGATTGAAAATATTCAATCTTCATTCATTGAAACGATAAAATGAATCTGTTGTAGACAGAAAATTCAATTTACTAGATTGAAATTTTCAATCTAATAGATGGAATATTCAATCGAATAGATTAGTCACTAATTCCAATCTGATAGATCGAATTTTCAATCTAATTAGTTTGGAGATGCCTTCAATACAAATCACAACCGGAATAGGATATTATTTATACACTTGAAAACCTAGTATTGCTATCACAGCCATCTTGATGTCATAAAACAGAAAGCTGATGAAATTAAGTAGTCCTTCGATTCGAAATGTATTACGGTACGGGTAGTGCACTTGTTGACAAATCCACACAAGCAAAATGGAGAAGATAAGAATGGACATTTTTATGGTATTTAATCTTGTCTGTTTATAAAATATAAACAATTATTTATTTACTATACAGCAGCTTTAAATTGGCTAGGATGTAGAATCTGGAATGTCGGAGTGAACATTTCGGGTTACTCATCGCCGGATCCAGGTGCGGGCCAACGTGCTCTTCTTCACTGTCGAACTTCGGCAGCTTATAGTGGAGAAACACGTGATGTATGGACGATGGTCACAGTTGCCTGGCCTGTGGGATATTGAATGGTAGATGTCTACGCATATATATTTTCAATAAATTATGGAAAAAATAAATTCGGTTTCTTTAAATATTTTCCCATCATCCGAACGCATGGCACGATCATACGTAGAAACTTCTACTCTTAAGTGAAACGTGAAATGCCCGTATAGCAAGCTATAAGATGATGTTTTCTTAAAATGTTAGCTCTTTAATCTTGACTCAAATAAACGTGATAAAGTCGTTCCACTGAATGTCAAGCCGAGTTACTATAGTTTTAATTTTCTCCCGTACCCTGACCTCTATGACAAAGTCCTTTTTTCTATGTCATAGAAAACTAAAACTGGAGTAACTCGGCTTGACATCAGAGAGAATGACTTTATTTGAGTCAATATAAAAATGGATAAACATTTTTAAAAAAAATATTTAATTAGTTTTCGTAATTTATTGAAAATATATGTAGACATCTACAATCCAATACCCCACATGCCAGGCAACTTTGAAGATGGGTGCGTGTATTCCGCTGGGGAAGCGATATGCATTCGGACGTGTCGGTTTACGTTAGATTTTGTTATTTATGCACACGGATGATCTGATATGACTGACTTCGCGCTTGACTGAAAATCATTTGCACTGTCTGGGCGAAGTTCACTGCAATGGAAATGACGCATTTTCATAACGTTTCAGTGAAGTCGCGCAAAGATTGTCATCTCACGCGAGACCCAACTGACATGGGGAGACTCAGTGGTTTTGAAACCCCCAACACCCTGCAAAATTGTACATGTGTATCTCAAATCCACCAACAGACATCGAACAATATTAGACTGTTTGCCTCACCAGCGTTCGCAGATTAAATATTTCCCGTCTTGGCAACGGATATGTGTTGTGAACGCCAGCGTCGATCAAATACTAAATAAAAGGTCCCCAGACTCATATATTTACCCAACTCTCTAAAAAAACTTGAGTGAACTGTTCAAGTTTGAGTGAAATGTCAATGTACCTGTTCATTCCAACTTGAGTTACTTTTCACTCAACTTGAGTTAAAACCACTCTAGTTCACCCAGCTTAAGTGGGATCAATTTCCACTCTTATGCTTGAGGGAATGTCACTCAAGGTGAGTGCATTTAAATGAAGTGGAGTGAAAAATAACTCAAGTTAAGTGCATTTAAGTGCATTTAAGTCAAGTTGAGTGAAAAATAACTCAAGTTGAGTGAACATCTCACTGAAGTAGAGTGGGATCAATTTCCACTCTTACTTGTGTGAAATTTCACCTAACTTTTTGAATTCAGTCTATCTTACAGCGCAGAGTCGGATCCGTCATGAACTTGGATTTGACGCTACATTTCTTTTTCTCTCCCTCGGCATGTACCCATGTACCGGTGCGGGATATCCAATCTGATTAAATCTCAGACTTAATAACCGTACCTCTATGAAGATCTGGGACAGTAAGTATCTTAAATCTGTCGCGCGTGTCAGACTGGCGACCAATCACAGTCCAACTTCAACAGGATAATAGGTGCCTATCCGAGCAAATAATAATCTTCGGTGATCGCTCATTGGAGAGCAAGAACTTCGTCAGCCGCCTGGGTTGGATTGTTCAGTACCTCATTCACTACACAAACAATCGGATAGGCACCTATTCGGCCGTTGAAGTTGGGCTGTGATTGGTCGCCAGTCTGACATGCGCGACAGATTTAAAATACGGACATTCTCAAAGAGAGCCGTGTCTACCCGCGGGAGACCAAAGCGACTCTCATGTAAACTGGTGACATTTTTTAATCTCCAATCTCAAAGCGAGGCAGCATGACATCACTCGCTCGACCGGGACTATTTTCCAAGTGATCATATGACCACACACGTGACTCGCTTGACAGACATGATGAACAATCCACATGTGATTAGAAACAGCTGATCAATGTGTACATCTCAGATGCCAGCGCCATCGGCTGCATTTTTGCTCGATTTTCTGAGTTGGGGGGGGGGGGAGCACCCTTTCTCATAACGTTTTTTTTTCCACAAAATTATTATAATCTTTTTTATTTTTTTTTATAAGTAGGCCTTATCCCAACCCATAAAACGTGTACGATTGAATGAAGCTAAAGTTGGATACAAATAAATAGAGGAGGAAAATTGTAGCATTGTTAAAATGAATACTTACAACCTGGTCTTGCATTTATATTGAATTCAGGGGCGAAACAACGAAAGTTATCATAGGCATATCCAGGCCATGCCGCTTCTGCAGAACCCATGGTAGAAGTTGAAATATCAAGCTTTTCCCATAGCCTGTAGGTAGAACAGCAATACAGTCTCTGCTGTTGTAAGCTGCCGTCAGTGCCTCTACTTGTTTTTCTTTCAAGGTGACACAAACACCCAGCTTTCTCTTAGCGAATTCCAGCGCTTCGATGAAATTACCCGTTTCTCTCTCACCGTGGCCAGCTGGCATTGGCGCAGCCATATTGTTTTCTTGATTGGAACTGTGCGAACTACTTCCTGCAACTCGCTTTCACGGCCAAGTATACATACCGACAATAATTTGTTCGCGATTGATATGCTCCGAAACGGAAAGAGTCATTTCCCAATTATATAGCCCACGTTATGTTTAGCAATTCGCTTCTAACTCGGCGGAGTCAGCAGGTCAATGACAAGCCGGATACAGACGGGTGAAAATCATACGCCGCCTACTCACCCCCCCAAATTTTGGGGGGGATGGATCCCATTTACCCGTGAGACTCTTTCTCGCAGTAGGGAGTCTCGCGAGACGAGAATGAAGATACGGACTGTCCCAGATCTTAATAGCGACATGTCCGATAGAGGAGCGGTTATTAAGTCTGAGTTTTAATCAGATTGCGAGATATGCTGCCGAGTACTTCTAGGCTGAAACACAGTTAAAAAATTCGCGGACACTACAGTATTTGAGTTGCCTCGAGCGGTCAACGCCAACTCGTATAATTAGTATAGGCTTACTGCATGGTATATCATCATTTGTCAATTGGCCTAATTAGGTAGGGTGATTGTGCCTATTATCGGCCACCTAGAAAGTGTTGCGAATTTGCGTCCATCGTGAGGTGTCCCCTTTTCACATTCACCGTTAAAAATAACCTTATCAATCATTTTAGATTATAAAAAAAAACACAAGTTGACACATTCAAGTGATTAAGAGAAATAAATTGCCTTTATTTGTGAAACTGTCACTTTCTTCCAGTGATCGGCCGTCAAAAATCTAATTTCGGCCATTGTATGTCCAGCTATCGGCCACCAATGCTGACGCTAGAGTTGGGACCGTTCTGTGATCGGCCATGGCACAGAAACTGGAAAAGATATTGAATAAGTCTCTAAAATGATTCCTGTGGTTTGATCATTGTTATATTAATTAGAAACACTACAATATAGATTCGAGAGTCTGTTCTCTCCATGCTAAAATACGGATCAATGTTCTATCCAACACACGTATGAGTATAGTAACTCCATGCCAGTTATCGGCCACCGCGGCCGGTCGCTGTATTCCCCCCACAACTGAAGTCGATCTATTGCATGCCTGATATTTCTTAACAGCCAACAGAATAATCCAACTTTTGCAGAGGAAATAGATAAATGCATCTTTTTCAGCTATTGGCCGGGTAGGCCGATGATTGGAAAACGGTCTTCATATCAATTTCAGTTATCGGCCACCCAATTTTTTAAATGTGACCGTCGTATTGTCACAAAAACTACGATATAATTAATGTAAATGTGTCGTTATTACAAGTAAACACACTTACATGATAGCGCGGGGTTAAATCTCCAAAAATCAGTGGTGTAGATCACTCGACAAAGTTACATAACGACGGATTATTTGCTCCAAATATGTCGGTTGTGCTGATACCCAACTTTCGAGCTTCCCGCCATTCACTTCTGCCGTCAGCTCGATACTTGAAACCAAACCGAGGTTTGGGGGAATTCATTATTTGATTTATTTAGTTTAACATGGCCACATAGTCTTATGGTTTTCCTATTTGAATCGAAACTGTTCAGGTTGGCCGATAAGTGGGTGGTGGCCGATAATAGGCACAATCACCCTACCGTTTTTAATTGTATGGTATAGTAATTGGTGGTTATCAACCGATTATCTATAGTAATCATGAATTTACGATTCAGTACAATAAAGATAATATCAGTCAACCGCAGACCTATCAACCCTCACGCATTCGGCGTGAGACTCACGCATTTGGGATCTGTCTCACGCTCTCACGCAGCTATATCAAAATCTCACGCATCTTGGCATTTTCGTGAAATTATTTCTAAAATATCCAAGAATCCTTCAAAATTGCTCCAGTTTGCAGAAAAAGGAGTCAGTAATTTCAAAATTTTCCTAGACTTGGTTGTAAAGTATCCATTTCTAGCCTCCGTGAAGGATGAAATGTTTAATAGTAGGCTGTTATATGAAACAAAATGCGAAAAATTGTATGAAATGACGCCTCGAAATTCTCATTTTTTCGGGTCTCATATCGCCGGGGCGGATATACTCAAATCTCACGCCTTGGCAAAAGTATAACTTGAGAGGTCTGCAACCGCATGCATCACCGTAACGACCAACTATCGACGGATCAATTATGGCTGAACGATATCATCAGAAACTGTAAACACTTCATGCACTTTGTTGGAGGTCACAGATTAGACGATATTTCGCATCTTCATTTTATCAATCTAGTTTCTACGTTCCCACTTCGAACTTCCCTTGATATATCTAGCTCCCTTCAATGTTCAAAGAACTTATAAATAGACACGAGACGTCACTGACCGCGATACCATTTTAATTTCGAAATGTGTCATAGAAGAGCGTCACTGATTGGCTAATACAAGCACCATATTATGAGGAATGACGCCGCTACTTGAGGATGATGTCACTCTACACACAATCGCTGTTTAGGTTCTGATTGGTTCGTCGATCGTTCGTAGGTGAAATTTACAACTCGGATTTTTGAACACTGAAGGTGGTCAGATAAATCAAGGCAGGTTCGAAGTGGGAACGTAGAAATTGGCTTGAGAAAATGAAGATGATATTTCGAAGTGTGGTAATCAGTTCTTCTTTTGTATTTTGTTTTTCAGGGAGCCTGTCGACAACTGCAATGCCCTCCCAGGCGTATCTTGACGAACGGTGAATGTGAACCCATCTATGCGAATGTCCAGGGACTGGGTTATTCCTTTTCTCTTGTTGTCATACCGGACAGGTTGTTGAACCTCTCACTAGCGTCAGACTTGACAGAAACTTTCACCCAAGGGCTGAGAGATTCACTGAATTCCTATGAACCATTTGTGTTTCCAAAGCTGCTTTTCCAACCATTTTCCAAACAGGACGGCCATGGCTGGGATGACAGATTTTTGACGGGGATGGCAGTTTCCGGTGAAATTGTGTCGAATTCCGGTGAAAACCTGCGCGATCTGGAACAAAGTTTGAAAACAATACTCAGATTCTCTTTAAGTGTCAACCTAGGTGGCGCCAACGTCACCTTGGAAACCAAACCAGTTCCCTGCTCGGTGACGCCGGAAATACTTTTAGAAGGACAAGCTGAATTCGGGATCGAGAGGCTGGAGAACGCTAGGTCTCGGTTCTCCCGTAACTGCTATCATAACTGCTTCGCCGGAGTCGAATACTTGTCCGTTTCTGGTATCATAGATTGTGCCTATCTTGATTTTAATTTATCCGTGTCAAATTTCAGTTATGATGCCGGAAACTTGTCGTTAACCCTAGAGAATCAGACAGTTTACTTGAACGATTCCGGGCACTATTTTTGTGGAGAGACTCTAACCCTGTGTTCTGATGTTATAGGGAATATACAAACAATGTTACATATGTTAAACAAGCCGGACACCGAGCCAGTTGATCCTGAAAGGGAAGGAGAAATAGCAATGACAATCGTGTCTATTGTATGCATAGCCTTATCACTCATCTGTCTGCTAATCACATTTATCATCTACTGTATCCTTCCACAGCTGAGGACGTTACCCGGTAAAAACACGATGGCGCTAATTTTTCACTTGTTTTGCGCTCAATTAATTTTCCAAGCGGGAATCGCTGCCACTCAAAACCAAACCTTGTGTCAGATTTTGGGCGTGGCAATTCACTATTTCTGGATCACAACTTTCGCCTGGATGGCTCTCTCGGCTTACCAGATGTGTTCTGTGTTCTCTAACATGACAGCAAACCGATTTTACGCAAAGACTGGGGAAAGGAGACTAATCATTCGCTCTGTGATAATATCCAATATCTACGCCATTATTTTCATCGGGAGTTGCATTGCGTACCGCTTGGGTACATCTGATGGCGGCCATATTGGATACGGTGGCTCCATCTGCTTTCTGAACGAACCCGCCTATATCGGTGTCTTCTTCGCCGTTCCCTTAGGCTTGGTGTTGATTTTCAACACAGTTTGCTTTATTAAGACCGTGACATCGATTAGAGAAGTACCGGATATGAGAAATGCGAAGAATAAATCTAACAAAAATCACATGCTCGTCTACTTCCGGTTGTCAATTTTGCTGGGATTTGCCTGGATATTTGGTTTCATCGCCGCAGCTATTCAAACGGCGGCATTGTGGTACATTTTTATTATTCTCAATGGATTACAGGGAGTTTTCATATTCGTTGCGTATTGTGTTAATAGGAGGACGTGGAACATGTTAAAAAAGAGATTTGGAAGAAAAACGGAAATGAAATATTCACGACCCAGCCGAAGCAGCTCTTCTGGACAAAACACATATTCGACTACTCTTTGATTTCCCATACGATGAACATGATAGAGAAGAAATAATAGATGGATTATGATAGAAAAACGACTAGTTTTATCCTGCCATCTATGGAATTAATCAGTATTGTTTTTACTCTGAGGATCAAATCCTGCTATGGAATATCTGGAAGGTACCTTCTCCAGGGTTTGACACTGCAGTGTTGTTTTAGTCTGGACTTCCATGTACGTACTACACTGACACCAAATCTGATAAAATATAAATAATTCAGATTTGAAACATTTTCATTGGGTGACGCAACTCGATTGACAGGCATGTTCATTTCAAAGTGACTGCATGTACTGCGTTGGCGACAAGCGCAGTCACGCCCACCACTTTCCCGCACGTGTCACTCCGCTGTGGATTTCAATTCGATTTGAAGGTCTGGGCTGAATACGGCATCTTCCAGATATTATGTCACAGGATTGGACACCAAATGTATATTGTTTTTATTGCTCTGTGATAATGTCCAATGTTTGAGCCATTATATTAATCGGTAATCCACGGAATTAAATCAGTATTTTTTTAACGTTCAAATTGCAAATTCTACAAAATTGACCCAAGAAAAATAAAAAATATGTGGTCAGAACGTTTGCTCGTCAGAATTATGTTTTTGTGTTAAAATATTCTGTATCGCTTTCCTCTGGTTTGACAAACCTGCAGTCTCACTTGAACATGAGGACAGCTGTAAATATACTCTGCTGTCCGTGGAATAGTTGTAAAACCTATTATTATTTTCAAAGAATGAATAGTGTAGTATTCTTTTCCCAAAATGTCTTTATCTCAGCGGAAAACATAAAAAAAAAAAAAAAAAAAAATACCAAAGTGAAAACGGACTTCATCCGTAATCAAAATGATTTATCGGATTGTTTTGTTTGGGGATCCATTTTTTCTCAAACTTTTATAGTCTTCAACCTCAAATGTCAGTTAAGGCCTACTCTGCTTCTGGTGATCAGTGAGGTATGTCCGGTACATTGGACAGCACGTGGTTACGTTTCTGTTTGGCTGATTTGAAAAAAAAGCAATAATATTAAAATAACCAAATGGTCTGCAGTACCTCTTGCAAGGAGTAGACTACTCTTGCTTAATTGCTTATCTCTAGTGCTATTTCAATGCCCCAATACTGGAAAAGGCATCATAAAAATTTCAATAGCCATCATGATATTTTAACTTGAGAATCACCATTATCTGAAGTTACAAGTAGTAATATCAGATTATATTTTACTAAAAGGTATGTCCTACATGCCAATCTATGCTGTTCACATCTACACGTATACATCTACATGTATGTAGTGTAATTAAATATTAGCTGCAAATGTCGGGGTGTCTGTGATCACTTTATCACGGAGGCTATTTTTAGAACTTGCAAAAGTTGTGACCGATGGTCAAACAGAGATGTGACCGTACATGTGGCTACCACATCATGCTCATACAATAATGTAGCGTTCTGGACGAAGTATGCTATTGTCAACGGCATCAATTCAAAGGTTGAAAAGTTTTGCGCGGAGGTTCTGTTGGAGCTTGACCTAATTTCTAAAGCTATAGAAATGCCACCCTATATGCTCTTCGTATTGAAATCTGTCCTGGGAATTCGATCCGGGAAAACAGATCAAGGTCAATCGTCTTCAACAGGTTTCTGATCTATATCCGAGAACGACTGTTGAATGAACGTGGGACATGAATTTGACCTTGAGAAAATAGGCCAAGGTCAGTCTTATTCGACGGATTCTAATCCATTTCAGTTGCTTATGTGGTATATGCATTTAAACAGTGTAGGCGAAAACCATCACGAAATATAGTAATAAATATATATCTGACATTGAAAAAAATTAGTCGATGTTAGTCGTCTCCGACTTATTTCTGGATCATCGCCAGATGTATATATACTATTAATTTGGAAAGCCTGGCTATAATTAGTCAAGATACATCATAATAAATAGTGAATGACTTTGTAAAAATAGGTCAAGGTCAGTCAACTCAGATAAACTTAAAGTTCATCACCAGTTACATATCCAATATGAAATTGGAGACCCTCAATACATATGCCAATACCGTGTGAAGAGTCTTTTTACCTCACATGAGATGTCAAATTCGGTAATGCACTGTTTGCATGGGTCTAGGAGGTCTTTGACTGTTTCAGCATACAAGAGTTTGTGATTTTCCCAGTTGATCGGTTTCGACGTCGGGTTACTGAAGACGGGAGTTCGGGGTGGATTTAGTTGCCAACATAGCCTTTATGGTGATCGTCACATACAGTGCCTGGTAACATCGACACAGCGGAGATATTCAAGGATTGAATAGGGAGGGATGGAGATACCTTGTGATTACATATTTTCGGGATCAAGAAAATATACGGGATAGATCCGTAAACTGCTACAAAAGGCACAGAAGGACGCCAAGCAATGAAGTCGAAAATACATTCACAATAATGTCGGCATATCGCCGCCCTGAACGGCTCTTTTCAGAGCCATCCATTTCTTTCGAAAGGGGTTTTCTGTACGGCATGTTTGATAATGTTCAAAATTAGAAGACACATGTGTACATTTTCATCCATGTTCGAAACATTTAGAACTGAATTTAGCTTCCACAGTGTGGAAATGCTCCAATGACGGTCTCGAATATCTGAGCAATGTTGTTTGCATTGCAGATGACATCAGTGCTGAGTAAACCATTGTTGTTAAGGATGAGAAATACATATTTAATACCACTGCCGCTATAAAGATGATGTTACAAGTGATGGTCTCAAGCCAGACCAAGGGTATTGACCATTCTAAAGATGTAGAACGCGACTCACATAGATCGCGTCCGGTGACTGCTTGACAACTTGAAGACATAACCACCAGTTGAGGTCTCTGGTCAAACCCCAAAATGTTGAGACAATCTTAAAGATGTAGAACCAGAAATAACAAAGGTGGTGTTAGGTTAGGTGACATCCAGAAGCAAGAGTCTCGAACGTTGTTGCAGGAGACAACTTGGTAGTTGACAAAACAGAACAAGAACCCAAGGGGCTTCAATATACGCCCGTATATCTGAAATTACGTTGGTCCAATTTCAAGGTTGTCTAATAGCCTTGATTCCGATTGGTAGCTAGCAATCCAGAGAAAGGTCTACAATTTTGTGCTTCGGAGAATGTAACATATATCACATCTTATATTGAATGATAAACTAAAATGAGCTTAACTCTTGGTAACTAGTTGACCTTGAAGCAAGAGCCGAGAGTTCACATATCCCACACCGGAATCGACAATAGTCAAAACACAAGAAAATAGTAGTTTTCCTGCAAATGGATTCCTTTCAGACGAGAGAATTTTTCATGAAGGAAGAAGAAAGTGATGAAGTAAACCTTTGTTCTTGAGTTAATAAACAGGTATGAAGTTCATAAAGGACCCCTCTCCATTTAAATTAGTAAATGTATGATTTTTATTTCACAACAGTTTAACTAAATGTAGCCGTTTCAAACATGATGGGAGACAACTCCACACGACAATACCATATACATGCAGGGGAGAGAACACGGAATATTCCAACCTAACACATATAGTCAGCTAAACTTGATTCAGTTTTGGGGGACTGTGGCCTTGACCTTTGACAAATTGATCTCAAAATGTATAGCTCCTCTTTGCCATGCGAGTAAGGTATACTCAAAGTTTGGTACCAATCCATACCTTGAAACTAGAGATATCACATGGACAACAAATGTTAATGGATGAATGGACAGAACGCAACATCGCATTACATGACCTCGTCTTCGACAGGCATTTGAAAATGTGACTTTTAATGATTTCTTGATTTTGGGGTCACAGTGACCTTTACTTTTGACCCACATTTTGGTATGTAACACATATCTCTCTAATGTATCTACTGACAGGAAAAAAGTTATTTTTAATGATTTCCTAATTTTGGGGTCACAGTGACCCTGACCTTTGACCTTGACCTAAATTTTGGTACACGACACATCGTCTTCCCTCAGTGTATCAATAGACACAAAAAAATCTTGATTTTTATGAATTTCATGATTTTGGGGTTCACAGTGACCTTGACGTTCGGCCTTGATCTACATTTTGATACGTGACAGATCATGTCCCCCTAATGTATCTACTGACACAAAAAAAAGTAATTTTCAAAGATTTCTTGATTCTGGAGTCACAATGACCTTGACTATTGACCTTGACCTAAATTTTGGTACATGACAAACTGTCTCCCTGTAATTTCTCAATGGACAAAGAAAAATCATGATTTTTAACAATTTCACGATTTTGGGGTCACAGTGACCTTGACCTACATTTTGGTATGTGACACATCGTGTCCCCCTAATAATATATTTGATATTTTTAATAATTTCCTGATTTTGGGGTCACTGACCTTTGACCGTGACCTAATTGTTGGTATGCGACACTTAATTTCCGCCTATTGAATCCACTCACAAAAAATTAGTAATTTTTAATGATTTCCTGATTTTTAGGTCACACTGACCTTTGACCTTGATTCTGGGGTCACAGTGACCTTGACTATTGACCTGGATCTAAATTTTGTTACATGACAAAACGGCTCCTCGTAATTTCCCAATGAACTCAAAAAATCATGATTTTTAACAATTTTACGATTTTGGGGTTACAGTGACCTTGACCTTTACCTACATTTTCGTAGGTGACACATCATGTCCCCCCAATGTATCTACTGACACAAAAATGTTATTTTTAATAATTTCCTGATTCTGGGGTCACAGTGACCTTTGACCTTCGACCTTCACCTTTTTTTTTTGGTATGCGACACTTCATTTCTCCCTATTGAAGCCACTCACAAAAAATTAGAAATTTTTAATGATTTCCTGATTTTTCGGTCACTCTGACCTTTGACCTACATTTGGTATGCAACACATCGTTCCCCACTACATGTAGGGCATCCACTCAGCAAAACTGTAGAAAACTGTCAATGATCAATGATTTCCTGATTTTAGGCAACAGTGACCTTTGACATCTGACCTCGACCTCAATTCTGGTATGCGACACATCGTCTCCTAATAGCGTAGCCACTCACAAAAAATGGCAACTGTGGATAGAAAACGTTCTCAGATATAGACCGGACATGAACACTTCAGTGATTTCCTGTTTTTTAGGCCAGTAACCTTTGACGTCTGACTTCGACCTTCATTTTGGTACGCGACACATCGTCTCCCCGTAGGGTATCCACTCATAAAAAATTAGAACTGTAGATAGAAACTGTCCCAGATATAGACCGGACACGAGGGACGGACAGACGGACAGACAGACAGACGGACGGACGGAAACCGCCATCACATAATACGTCCGCATTTTGGCGGGCGTATAAAAAGAAAGCAAGGTGAATGTATTACATCTGCGTATTCAGCAAACATTGTCTTCAACAACGAGAATTCATACGCAGCAACATCAAGTCACCATTGGCGGACTCAAACCACAGCAAGAAACTAGAGGCCATTCTAGAGAAGTAGAAGCTGACTAACAATTAACCCTATCTGGCCTGGGCTTTTTGGGACCTGTCCAGGCCTGGGGGGGTGGGCCGAAATGGCCCCCCCCCCCTAATTATTTTTCTTACCGTTTGAGCTAGGAGGCTGAAACTTAACACACTATACCCTTGAGTGAAGCTTCACCAGAAAATGTAAAAAAAATCCAAGATGGCCGCGTTGATGACGTCACAGTGACGCCATTTTCAAAAACGGCATTTTTTGGTCGAGTTTCCGAAACTTTTATTTTTGCAATTTTTCCGCAAAAACTGCATGATAAATTAGTAAATATTAATGTAATGTGAAATAAAATAGTTTTTGTCCACTTTTCATTGCGGAAAAGCAGAAATTTTGAAGAAATATGACAAAAATATCACTTTTCTGGGACCCCACGTGGCCGCCATCTTGGATTTACCCATGATCCTCTGCTCGGGGGGTTATGCAAATAGGCTCAAAATGACCCCAATACGATAAACTATAAAGTCACGGAGTGTCAGCTCTCCATTTTTTGTCGTTCCGGAGATAGCGCAGGCCAGGTAGGGTTAAACATAGATGGTGTCTGGCGACAAGGGTCGGCGACAACAGGGTATTCAACTATCTGGCCAAACTCCCAGATGTCATTAAACACAAACACCGGATCAGACACCCATTAGTCAGCTGTCGTCCGTTAAATAGTTTGCGTCCACAACATCCATATTCACAATTTTATGACCGGATTGGATCTGACCAGATCGGATCTGACAAGATCCCTAGCTCGAAAACATCGGCTAAGGAGTCTTTTTTTTTTGGTTGTTGTTGCAGAAGCGGACTCCTTATCCCGAATCACTGTTACAGACCGAAACGGAAAGAAACAAACAGGACGTCAGTCCTTGGAGATCTTTCACTGCACACGGCGTGGGGAATTGAGACAGAGGCACGAAAAGCATTTTGTCGAATAAATAATATGATTGGCATCTCCAGCACTATGACAACCACCTAATGACTTTTAATTAGATGGAATCTGCCTTCAAACAGGGACATGCGCAGAATGTGGTTGACCTTGTTGCTCACTTCATCAGAAATGGATCTTTGCCGGTTGTGAACCAATAGCGACGTGTTTATTCACGTGATCAGAAAGGTCAAGCTATAAAAATATTGTAAGTCATATCCAAAATGCGCCTAAACGGGAAAATCAGTCGATGTTTTTTCCACACATTTCATCACATTTTCTCAGCATCAAAACAGTCATGAGAGATGGTACATGGTCAAAGAAGCTCAGGTCGGTCAAATTGTATCAAATTGGCATATTTTTTCTCCCCGTTTCGTTATTTTCATCAGCGAAAGATTGCGAAAAGGCACTTTTCGGAAGGCCAGCTTTTATCGCCACATTTTAACCTACCTCGACTCGGAGCTGTGATAGGAATGCCACACCTCCTTACCCTGTATTCACCTATTACAGCTAGAGTTTTTGAGTTAACAAGATCCCAAGACCATGGAAATCTGAGTGAGTGAGTGAGTGAGTGGATATGATTTAACGTCGCTTTCAACATTATTTCAGTCCTATCACGACGTTTGGTTCCTATTCCTTTTCACACCCGGAAACCACATGGGTAGGGTCCTATTTCCGTTAACACCCGGGACACCACGGGTTGGGTCCTATTCCTTTTCACACCTGGAAACTCCACGGGTGCCCCAGTTAGTCGCTTCTTACGACAAGCTCTCTAAGTGGCTGAGGTCTATATTTACCATGACCCGGAGTGTGCACAACGACACCCCAATCCCTGGGAGCCCCACGGGGCTGGAAATCTTAACTCTGATATTTGCTCTATATAGCTACAGTACCGAATACTGCACTTACTGAAAGAAACCGAACCGATTTTAGTCAACTGCTCAAATACGAAACAGAAAAGCCAGCAGAAGACCGGTATTCCAAACGTCATACCTTTCGATTTCAGGCATGGTTTTGAAACCTGTGTGGAGTTTCTAATGTGAAATCGCTGGCAGTAGTAGTATAAGAGCATTTCGAGGCTCTGGCGCCTCACTGCGCATGCGCGAGAAAGTGGTGTGCGCAGGAGTGTTGTGCGCAGGTATGAGATTTTGTGGCGGTTTTGTGGCGGTGTTCTGCGCAAGTGTGACGTCATGTATGACGTCACTTCCGGTCTGCGTAAATCGGGCGTGTGTATTCCTCCGCGGTGATGCGGTCTGGTGGTGATGCGGTCTGCCTCCGTGGACAGAAAGTAGTCCCAAATTCTCCGGCATTCTCCGGCAATCTTCAGGGGCGAGAGGGGTCACTAGTGGTCCGATGGAGTCGAGTGAGGTATCAATGTGAAGCAGATGTGAGGGGGCATCCGATGGGCTGGGTGTGGGGTTGGAATATGGTCATTCTGCGCATGCGCAGTAGACAAAGTGTATGGAAGTAGACGTTTTTGGATCGAGGGGGGTCCCTAATGGGCCGATGGAGATGTATGAGGTATCAGTGTGAAGCCTATGTGAGGGGGCATCCGCCTGAACTAGTGTCTCGGTCGTTGTCCACATCCTGCGCATGCGCAGACAGGGAATTGTGGGAAAAGGGTATGGAAATAGACGTTTTGGGGTCTGGGTGGGCCACGAGTGGGCCGATTGGATCGAGTGAGGTATCAGTGTGAAGCATTCATGAGGCAGCATCCACCTGGACTAGTGCGTCGTTCGTGTTTAACATTCTGCGCATGCGCAGACAGGGAATTGTGGGAAAAGGGTATGGAAATAGACGTGTTGGGGTCTAGGTGAGCCCCTAATGATCCTATGGTGTCGTATGAGGTCTTATTTTGAAGCTCACGTGAGGGAGCATCCGCTTGGACTAGTGTGTCGTTCGTGTTCAACATTCTGCGCATGCGCAGACAGGGAATTGTGGGAAAGGGGTATGGAAATAGACGTGTTGGGGTCTAGGTAGGCCCCTAATGGTCTGATGGGGTCGAGTGAGGTATCAATGTGAAGCATTCGTGAAGGAGCATCCGACTGGGTGGATGTAACGTAAAACTGACGTCATTCTGCGCATGCGCAGTATACCAAGTGCACGGAAATAGACATTGTGGCGCCGACATGGGTCACGATGGAGTCGTATGAGGTCTTATTTTGAAGCTCTCGTGAAGCAGCATCCGACTGGACTCATGGTACATCCGTGTTCAAGAGTCTGCGCATGCGCAGTCTGGTCGTAGTATAGAAAGCAGGCATTTTGGGTATGCGTGGGGGTGTGTTTGACCCACCACTATGGGTCCATGGTTGTGGTTTGGTGGTGTGGGATGTGCGCACAGACGTCACTTCCGGTTTCACTAAAACTACCTCCGAACCCAGAAGAGTTCCAATTTTCCCCTTAGACATAGGGTCCGGATTTTCAACATCCGGGTTTTCCCCGGCCCGGCCGTGCCGCAGCGCGCACGGGTGATCCGGCCGAGTGCGCGCGCGAGCGGGTTATCCGGAAGTGTGCAAGGGCACTATATCACATCGGGGTATATATTTCATCCAAGTATAGCGGAAAGCGGTTGTGGTGAGACTGGGGGAGTCGCCCTGGGTATGTTTAGTATGTTCACAGCAAAACAAATTGAAATATCAAACACCATGTTTTATTATTTAACGCACCGTCACATTTAATGTTTACTGAGCTCAAGTCAACGATCAGCATGTAGACATAGAGAGTATATACGGCATGTTATGCTATTGATCAGTGCAAGGGTGACGCATTCAGCCGATGGGGGTGGTCGATCAGCTTGGTAACGAAGAACGTAACATTGGTGACCCTCTCTACGACCCATTGTGTGTTGGGGCGTTGGCGATGTGCCCATCTCAAGGGATCCACGGTGTCCAGTTTCTCCAGCATCGTCTCTAGCGACGCCCGGTTAATGATGGTAAACGGTTGGTCAAACACATGGCTGTTATTACTGGCATAATAATACCGTAACTGGTCCGTCTCTTTGTGATGTAAGATGTACCCGAAAGCGACATTCAATTTGAAGACCGTAGCTTGGTCATTGAAGATGGCTTCCACGTAGCTGCGTAGAAGGGTGAGGTCGGTCAGTGGGAAATTGTAGATATCTGGATTAGGGCGATCACGGTGGAAAATGTGCCGTATCATGGGCCATTGGCGCCGATAGATGTCACTCACTGGATGGGCGTCCTGTAACAGATCGCTAGGAACATCCACTGCATCTTCCAGAAAATGTTTGATGTCGTCAGGCGTATGACTAGCAACAATAATGCTAGGGACTGGCTGGATATCTAGGCTCTTCTGAACTGTGGGTACAGGCGGGCTCTCTGCGATCGCATCACCAGTGGCATTCGTCTTTCCGGGCTCATCTTCACTGGGCTCACCCTCCTGGGTGCCACTTTAGTGGGAAGTTGTCGCCCAAACCGTAGAGACGGGGCATGAATCAAACGCTGATGCCGTCTTAACTGACTGGGTCGTTTGAAGAGTTGACCACATTCATTACATTGTTCCGTCGCGCCCTCGTGGAATGAGCGTTCGTGGCGCAGTAAAGGATCCTCCCGATTAAATGACCGTGCGCAGGTTATACAAGTATACCGTGCGCCGTTGTGGATGGAGGACTCGTGCCGTCGCAAATCTTCTGGGCGAGTAAACTGCTTCTGGCAAGTTGTGCAAGTGAACATCTTGGTGCTATTTAGTGCCATATAGGTCTTCTCCCCCATGATATCTACCCCCATGTGTTTAGTGATTATGTTTTCCACCATGGGCAGATCACATATATCGGCCACATGCTGCATCTCATCAACGATATGGATACGGTGCTGCAGAAGCTTAGCTCGGTGGGATGGCTCCATGACTGTTGGATCCACTGGTAAGACAAGTAGCTCCTCTCGTCAGATAGGCTCAGGCTGGTGAGGTTCAGGCAAGTAGCTCCTCTCGTCAGATAGGCTCAGGTTGGTCAAGCAGGATCAGGCTGGTCAGGTCAAGCAGGCCAATGAATGCAGCAATGCCATAAAAATTCCCACTTTTATACACCTACATAGAAGTACCCGGATGCAGGTGCGGACGTGAAGTGCCCGGATGAAAGACACGGACGTCACCGAAAAGACACGGACGTCACCGAAAAGACACGAACGTCACCGAAAAGACACGACACGGACGTCACCAAAAAGACACAGACGTCACCGAAAAGACACTACCCCCTCAAGACCCTCATACATACCCGGATGCAGGCGCGGACGTCACCGAAAAAAACACCCAGAGTCAACTCACCACATACAGTCGCCCCCTCAAGACCCTCATACATACCCCGATGCAGGCGCAGACGTGAAGTGCCCGGATGAAAGACACGGACGTCAGCGAAATTCTGGGGAAAATCCCCACAGACAGGACAGTACATGCATTCCTATCATGTTTCCTACTGGTTCCTCCAGCGTGGATGTGCTGTGATGGAGGGGCTAATAAAAGGATTGACCTGTAATCTTTGTTGTTGTTGCTCTCTTTTTGGACTAACCAATCAGAATAGTACGTATCACGGACTACACCCGTAGAGCTACGTCTAGGCGCGCATGTGTGACATGGTCTATACCCCCATTCCTACGGTTACAGAGCCATGACGGACACCCATCCCTATGCGACTCGCATTTTACAGCATGCATGTCCATGTTTGCAGATGGCGACGACAACGAGGGGCGACGCCAGATCCTGAGCCAGATGCATCCGTACTGACCATGACGGAGCATATAATACGGGCGTATCTCAGCTTGACCCCCGAGGTCTTCCTGCACGTTTATGCGGATACGGTCGATATCATGGAGGAGGTGGGAGACATCTGTGATGCGGACCTTACACAACCGTGCCCGGCTAACATTCGTCTGTCCCGAGAGGGCTGGACCAAATTCAAACGGGTGTTGTCTGGTGAACTGGACGGCGACCTCATCCACTTGTGTCACGATGTGTACATCCGACGCGGCCCCTTCTTTGCTCAATTGGCTCGGCTAGATGGGGGTACAGTCCATTTTACCCTTCACCCTGATCTATGGTCTGCATTGGAAGATGCCGTGGTAGATGTGGATCAAGTGCTTACGGAGGAAGATCGTTCATCAGACGAGTTGGACTGGTCATTTACCATGGACAATGTGCTGGCTGAAGCCAACGAAGAAAATCAGAAAGAAACTCCGGCCCAAGATATACCCGTTATAAATAAACGATAGAGCCAGGGTCCATCATCATTTGTCACCATGAAGAGCTGGGAGAAGGTGTTGGATAACTTATACTACAGTCCCGACAGTCCGGCGGCCTATAGTGCATTGACGGCTCTCTATCGAGCGGCCAAACCACAGGGGATATAACGTGCTCAAGTCCGAGATTGGTTAAGAAAACAAGACACCTATACCTTACATCGAGCTGCCCGTCGCCATTTTCTACGGAACTGGGTCATCGTGGGAGGACTAGATGCCCAATGGCAAGCGGATTTGGTCGATATGAGCGCCTTTGCCAAACACAACGATGGGAATCGGTATATCTTGACGTGCATCGATATCCTGTCGAAGTATGCGTGGGTGGTACCCATCCGGACGAAAACGGGGGCGAATCTCATAGCGGCGTTCAAGGACATCTTCAAGACCGGGCGCAAACCCATGTATTTGCAAACCGACGAAGGCACGGAATTCCTCAACAGACCGTTCCAACAGTTTCTGAAAGCCTAGAAGGTGTTTTTCTTCCATACGTACAACGAGACCAAGGCTTCCGTCGTGGAAAGGTTCAACAGGACATTCAAAGGCCGCATGTATAAATATTTCACCTATAAGAATACAAGGCGGTACATCGATGTTCTGCCGAAACTTGTGAGTGGTTACAATCGAGCCTATCACCGGAGTATAGACAGAGCCCCCATTATCGTGACCCAACGCAATGAAGCCCAAGTCCGGCGTGTCTTGTACCCCAGGCAATCGCAGCGAACGACGAAGGAGGTGTACAAGGTCGGGGACCCTCTACGGATCAGTAAAGTCAAAGGTCAATTTGAGAAAAGTTACTTGCCCAACTGGAGCGATGAGCACTTCCTGATTAAACGGCGCCTACCCCGACAGCAAGGAGTCTATGAACTGGAAGATCTTCAAGGGGAACCGTAGCTAGGGACGTTTTACGAGACGGAATTACAGCCTGTCATAAAAACACAGCAAGACTACTACACGGTGGAGCAGATTTTGAAACGTCGGCGTGGCAAACTGTTTCATTTCGTCAAATGGCAAGGCTGGCCCAGTTCCATCAATTCCTGGGTGGCGGCCAACCAGGTGAAATGACTATAAAGCCAGACACCACTACCGTCATCCTTCATTCCACGTTCGACCACGGTGCTATGGACAAACAGCAGCTGCCTCTGAACACAGCGTCTCTCAAAACGCGCAAAGCGCAAGTGGGCTTTGTGGTGATATTGCTAACCCTGCTGAGTGTGTTGTATGGAGGTGTGTTTTACGACGTAGCCTATGTCAGCACGCTACTTAACCAACTTAGAAC
>JAVTVY010019737.1:0-72698 GCA_036873755.1 Hanleya hanleyi | reverse complement strand
CGCCTATACCCACAGCTCAGAAGAGCCTAGATATCCAGCCGCTTCCTAGCATTACTGTTTTCAGTCATACGCCTGACAACAACGAACATTTTCTGGAAGATGCGGTGGATGTTTCCAGCGATCTCTTACCCGAAGATCATCCAGTGAGTGAGATATATCGACGCCATTGGTCCATGATCCGACACTGCTTCCACCGTCATCGCCCTATATTGGACTTGTACAATTTCCGACTGACCGACCTCGCCCGTCTACGCAGCTACGTGGAAACCATCTTCAATGACCAACCTACGTCCTTCACATTAAATGTAGCATTTGGGTACATCTTATGCCATAAGATGATGCGTGAATTGTGCTATTTCTATTCCAGTGCCCTCAACCCAGTGTACGACCATCCTTTCACAATCACCAATCGGGCGTCGCTAGAGACGATGCTGGCCCAACTGGACACTGTGGATCCCTTGGAATGGGCCTATGAACAGCGTCCCAACACCAAATGGATAGTGAAGAGGGTCACCAATGTTACGTTCTTCGTGGTTAAACTGACCCACCACCCCAATCGGCTGAAAGTATTCACCCATGCACTGAAAGATACTCAGAATGCGCAAACAACTATCTGAGGATATGTTTCCTCAACGGTATCCTGGCCTGCCCGATGACGATTAGAAACAGCCTACATCCGGTAGGTAGTTGAACTGAGTGTGCTAAAAATAGACCAAGAGCTAGCGTGCTATAAAAGGGAAGCGGCCTTGCCGTTTCATCAGACACTCTGTCCACCACCAAGATGTTCACTTGCGCAACTTGCCAGAAGTCATTTACTCGCCCAGAAGACTTGCGACGACACGAGGCCTCCATCCACACTGGTACACTATATTCTTGTATAACCTGCGCACGGTCATTTACTCGGGAAGATGCTTTACTGCGCCACGAACGCTCACTCCACAAGGGTGCGAAGGAACAATGTTATGAATGTGGTCAACTCTTCAAACGACGCAGTCAGTTAAGACGGCATCAGCGTTTGATTCATGTCCCGTCTCTACGATTTGGGCGACAACTTCCTACTGAAGAGGAGCCGCAAACCCAGTGAAGATAAGCCCGGGGAGACGAACGCCACGGGTGATGCGATGACGGAGAGCCCGCCTGTACCCACAGTTCAGAAGAGCCTGGATTTCCAGCCGGACTCCACCGTTACGGTTTCGAGTCATACGCCTGACAACATCGAACCTTTTCTGGAAGATGCGGTGGATATTCCCAGCGATCTCTTACCCGAAGATCATCCAGTGCGTGAGATGTATCGACGCCATTGGTACATGATCCGACACTGTTTTCATCGGCATCGCCCGATATTGGACTTATATAATTTCCGGTTGGAAGAAAACATCCGTCTACGTAGCTACGTGGAAGCCATCTTCAACGACCAAGATACAGCCTTCAAATTAAATCTCACTTTTGGATACATTCTTCGCCATAAAGAGACAGACCAGCTCCGTTACTTTTATCCCAGCAATAATACCCGGGTGTTTGACCAGCCTTCCACCATTATCCATCGTGCGTCACTGGAGACGATGCTGAAGGAACTGGACAGCGTGGATAGTTTGGAATGGGTACGACAACAACGACAAAACACAAAATGGCAAGTGGAGAGGGTGACCAATTTTACGTTCTTCGTGGTTAAACTGACCACCATCCCCATCGGATGAAAGTATTCACCCATGCACTGATAGATACTCAGAATGCACAAACAACTATCTGAGTATATGTGGCCTCAACGATATCCTGGCCTGCCCGATGACGATTAGAACAAACGGTTCAGAGCGAACATGGCCGAAGATGGAACTTTCTGAAATGGCGACTTCTGATTGGACAAGAGTAGCCGAGAATGCATCTAACGGACAGGAACGAATATGACAGATACAAATGGTGGCATCTGATTGGACAAGAATCTTCTTGAATTGTAATTATACCCAACGCGGCTCCCCCAGCGTGGGTATGATGTAACATTGGGGAGAATAAACTATATGAAAAAAACTTCTTGTTGTTGTTGTTCTCTCATGTGTCATCCTTGTTGTTGTTGTTTTCTCTGTCTCTCTCCGGTCTATATCATGGCGTCAAAACGTCTAGCAGGACCCATACAAGGACCAGTTTTCGACACTAGGTGACCACATTCCGACGAAATGGCCAGTTTTCGACGCCGGATGTGCCGCCATCTTGAACATACGTGCCGCCATCTTGGATATGGCCCATAATGCACCGGGTCAAAATACTCGCTTCTGATTGGCTGAGAGCTCTGTGACTGATTTGAAATACTCGCTTCTGATTGGACGAGAGCTCCGCATTGCGTCTGCGCATGCGCAGAATGATATTCCTACCGCACCATCTCGACCCCAAAATACCTTCATGTACTGTCCGAAAATGGCCACTTTCGCTACTACTCGTACCGATGACGTCACCGATGACGTCACAGATGACGCGAACATCCCTCAAATCGGAATGTACACCCCGAGAACTACAAGATGACACCTTCGAGGACGCATTCGAACCGTGAATAGCCCATCTCGATCCCAAATACCTTCATGTACTGCCCGAAAATATCCACTTTCGCTACTACTCGTACCGATGACGTCACCGATGACGTCACAGATGACGCAGACATCCCTCAAATCGGAATGTACACACCGAGAACTACAAGATGACACCTTCCAGGACGCATTCGAACCGTGAATAGCCCATCTCGACCCCAAATACCTTCAAGTACTGCCCGAAAATGGCCACTTTCGCTACTACTCGTACCGATGACGTCACCGATGACGTCACAGATGACGCGAACATCCCTCAAATCGGAATGTACACCCCGAGAACTACAAGATGGCACCTTCCAGGACGCATTCGAACCGTGAATAGCCCATCTCGACCCCAAATACCTTCCTTCACTGCCCAAAATGGCCACTTTACTTACTACAACCAACTGCGCATGCGCAGATTAACGCGACATGCATTCAAAAACACAACATTCTGACTCTACCCCACACAAGCTTCACTTTGACACCTCACACGACCCATTCGAACCGTGATTAGCTCATCTCTAACCCAAACACACACCCACATACCCCGAAAATGCCTGTTTTCTCTACTACGGGCTAGGCTGCGCATGCGCAGACTATTGAACACGGACGAACCATTAGCCCAGTGGGATGCTCCTTCACGAGAGCTTCAAAATAAGACCTCACTCGACCCCATTGGACCACCAGGGACTGACCTAGACTCCAACATGTCCACCCCGTATGGCCCTATACACCCATAGCCATGCAGTATAGGCCTATGGGCCTACCCAGGCCTTGGTGACTTTTTTCAAAAATTTCACCGATTCGCTCCGCGACCCCTCCTATCATGTTCTAAATGTCGAGACGTGAAAAACGAGACCCCACAACCCTACCTCAAATGTATAGAAGTAGTTTCCCAGGGGGGACAAACATTGAACCTATACTCCAGTATGGGAATATATATTTATATATATATGTCTATATGGGCTATATCGTACTTTTTCAAAAAATTTCACCGATTCGCACGGGGACACTTCTATCATGTTCTAAATGACGGAGACGAGTAAAACGAGACCCCACAACCCTACCGCAAATGTATAGAAGTACGTTTCCCAGGGGACAAACATCGATCCTATACCCTCAGTATGGGACTATATGAGGCTATATCGTACTTTTTCAAAAATTTCACCGATTCGCTCCGGGACACTTCCTATCATGTTTGTCTTGACGAGACTAAGAAAACGAGACCCCACAACCTATACCGCAAATGTTGAGAAGTAGGTTTCCCAGGATGGTCCTATACCTCCCATACCCCATATAGGCATTTTCACGTAATTTAGGATAAAGTCCGTGTTCCGTATTTTTTCAGGAAAAATTTTAGATACACCCACCCTGGAACTAGGGGCAGATAACTCTATTGATAGGCAAACCCCGTTAAGCCCGGCGACCTATATATCCCCCATACCCCATATAGGCATTTTCCCGGATTTTTCGATAAAGTCCGTTTTCCGTTTGTTTTTTTCAGGAAAAATTTTACATGCACCCACCCAGCCCATTAGATACCCCTTCACCTAGGCTTCACATGGATACCTCATAGAACTCCATCGGCCCATTAGTGGCTCCCCTAGCTCCCAAAACGTCTATTTCCATACCCTTGGGCCACCGCGCATGCGCAGAAGGCCGCTATTTCAACCCCACACCCAGTCCATTAGATGCCCCTTCATGAATGCTTCACATTGATACCTCACTCGACCCCATCGGTCCACTAGGGGCTCCCCTAGCTCCAAAAGGCTATTTTCATACCCTTCGGCCACCGCGCATGCGCAGAAGGCCGATATTTCAACCCCACACCCAGCCCATTAGATGCCCCTTCACCTAGGCTTCACTTTGATACCTCACTCGACCCCATCGGACCATTTTATCTAGGGACTACTTTTTTCTCCGCGGAAGCTTTTTCCCGAGACCGAATCACCGCCAAAATTGCTGCCAGACCGCATCACCGCGGATGAATACATGGAACTATTTTTGACCTGGAAAAATTGGAACTCTCCTGTGCTGGAGGTAGCTTTTTGGTGAATTTGAAATACTCGCTTCTGATTGGACGTGAGCCGCCACGTGACCGCCACAAATTTGCATAAAAGAGACCCAATTTAGCCTTTATATACTACTCACAATTCTCTTCTAGTTAAATGACTATACCTTTTTAATATTCATCACTGAGCCCCAGCTGACAAAAGCCCCAAATTCAAATACATATTTTTAACCACTCTTGTTTGAAGCGTACCGTTTAAAATGCTTCATGTAGAATTGTTTAAAAATACCGATAATTAGAAGTGGGAATATGTGAATAAATGATCTTAATAGTTGGTTATATCTCTGTTGAGTTCAATGTTGGAATAATCTGTCAGACTTTTCTAAATAGGAAGATACGAGATATGAACAGAACAATTCTCTTCTAGTTAAATGACTGTTTGTTTATTTAAATATTCATCACCTAGTCCAGCGTTTGGAGAGAAAGAAATTAAATTTGGATATTTTAGTTTCGAAAAATTGATGAAGAAACAGAGGAGAAAAATAAACTTCGACATTATCCGATAATACCGGGTAATGTGAATACAGAAAATGCGATACTTACTAGTGAATACTTTTTTTTAAAATTGTCAATTTAAAAATGAAGAAAAACTATAAAATATTATAAAACTATTAGTTCCGGTATTGTCAAGGTATTTTTCGTCCTTTTTCTTCCTCGCCGAACGGTCACATGTCCACCAGCGATATTTTACAGCATTGAACAGGAGAACGGTCATATAATTCCGTCCTTTCAATCATATTCTAAAGCATTCCCACAACAACTGTCAATGGTCCATCTTATCACTCATAATGTACCGCATCTACCAGAAAACTGTCATATATTTGCTATTATACAACAGCGACCAGCAAAACGGTAACGCTCATTTATATCCGATAAAATTGCGTCGTCTCAATCATATTGCTCTTGGAATTGATGATGACTGTCATACGAATAACGTCTTTCGATTACCGATTGTATAAATCATTGTATCATTTTGTTCCATTGAGTCAATGTTTACTTTGTAAGCATTGCAATGCATTTTTTCTTCAATGACTCTTTCCTTATCTACAGTTATAACCATATATGTTTTCTTGCCTTGCCATATATTAAAACAATGGTCCATGAGTTGTACAATAGGCAAGTGTAAAAACTGTAGCACGTGACGGTAATCCTGTTACATAGCATAGTGCTGCACATTTGTCTAGAACACATACATACATGCATACATAGCAGCATAGTTCTGCACCTTTTGTCTGGGACCTTGTCCTGTCCATCTTCATACACAAGCCGAATTACTGATTGCTGAAATCGACTGGCTTGTGCATGAAGATGGACCCTGTCCAAATGATACATAACGTTTTAACCATCACCGGCACGGTGCATTGTCTCTAATGATTTAGCCAAGAACAGAAAAATATGGCAACATCATCCGGGAAAACAGTAACAATTTTTGTTTTATCAGTTATATCATACAACATCCACCAGTAGAACGGTCGGGTATTTGATTATAACAGGCAACAAACACCAGTTGTATAAGACAACATCCACCAGAAGAACGGTCATATGTCCCTGACGTATATATTTTCTGTCAGTTATCTCAGGCAACATCCACCAGCAGAACGGCCGTATGTCCCTGTCTTATTCTGATCTGTCGGTTATATCAGACAACATCCAACAGCAGAACGGTCATATCTCTCTGTCTTATTAGGTTCTGTCAGTTATATTAGCCATCCACCAGGAGAACGGCCATATATCCCTGTTTTTCTGTTCTATCAGTTATATTAGACATCCACCATGAGAACGGTCATATATCCCTGTCTTTCTGCTCTATCAGTTGTAACAGACAACATCCACCAGTAAAACGGCCATATGTCCCTGTCTTATTCTGTTCTGTCAGTTATATCAGACAACATCCATCAGCAGAACGGTCATGTGACAGTGTCTCTGTCTTATTCTATTCTGTCGGTTATATCAGACAACATCCATCAGGAGAACGGTCATATATCCCTGTGTTTTTCTGTTCTATCAGTTATATCACACAACATTCACCAGGAGAACGGTCATATATCCCTGTTTTTCTGTTCTATCAGTTATGTCAGACAACATCCACCATGAGAACGGCCACATGTCCCTGTCTTATTCTGATCTGTCAGTTATATCAGACAACATCCACCAGCAGAACGGTCATGTGTCTCTGTCTTATTCTATTCTGTCGGTTATATCAGACAACATCCATCAGGAGAACGGTCATATATCCCTGTGTTTTTCTGTTCTATCAGTTATGTCAGACAACATTCACCAGGAGAACGGTCATATATCCCTGTTTTTCTGTTCTATCAGTTATGTCAGACAACATCCACCATGAGAACGGCCACATGTCCCTGTCTTATTCTGATCTGTCGGTTATATCAGACAACATCCACCAGCAGAACGGCCATATCTCTCTGTCTTAGTCTGTTCTATCAGTTATATTAGCCATCCACCAGGAGAACGGCCATTTGTCTCTGTCTTTCTGTTCTAATCAGTTCAGACAACATCCACCAGAAGAACGACCATATGTCCCCGTCTTTCTGTTCTATCAGTTATAACACACAACATCCACCAGTAAAACGGCCATATGTCCCTGTCTTATTCTGTTCTATCAGTTATATTAGACATCCACCAGGAGAACGGTCATATATCCCTGTTTTTCTGTTCTATCAGTTATATTAGACATCCACCATGAGAACGGTCATATATCCCTGTCTTTCTGCTCTATCAGTTGTAACAGACAACATCCACCAGTAAAACGGCCATATGTCCCTGTCTTATTCTGTTCTGTCAGTTATATCAGACAACATCCACCAGCAGAACGGTCATGTGTCTCTGTCTTATTCTATTCTGTCGGTTATATCAGACAACATCCATCAGGAGAACGGTCATATATCCCTGTGTTTTTCTGTTCTATCAGTTATATCAGACAACATTCACCAGGAGAACGGTCATATATCCCTGTTTTTCTGTTCTATCAGTTGTAACAGACAACATCCACCAGTAAAACGGCCATATGTCCCTGTCTTATTCTGTTCTGTCAGTTATATCAGACAACATCCACCAGCAGAACGGTCATGTGTCTCTGTCTTATTCTATTCTGTCGGTTATATCAGACAACATCCATCAGGAGAACGGTCATATATCCCTGTGTTTTTCTGTTCTATCAGTTATATCAGACAACATTCACCAGGAGAACGGTCATATATCCCTGTTTTTCTGTTCTATCAGTTATGTCAGACAACATCCACCATGAGAACGGCCACATGTCCCTGTCTTATTCTGATCTGTCGGTTATATCAGACAACATCCACCAGCAGAACGGCCATATCTCTCTGTCTTAGTCTGTTCTATCAGTTATATTAGCCATCCACCAGGAGAACGGCCATTTGTCTCTGTCTTTCTGTTCTAATCAGTTCAGACAACATCCACCAGAAGAACGGCCATATGTCCCCATCTTTCTGTTCTATCAGTTATAACACACAACATCCACCAGTAAAACGGCCATATGTCCCTGTCTTATTCTGTTCTGTCAGTTATATCAGACAACATCCACCAGCAGAACGGTCATGTGTCTCTGTTATATCAGACAGCATCCACCAGGAGAACGGTCATATATCCCTGTTTTTCTGTTCCATCTGTTATATCAGACAACATCCACCAGCAGAACGGTCATCCCTGTTTTTCTGTTCCATCTGTTATATCAGACAACATCTACCAGCAGAACGGTCATATATCCCTGTTTTTCTGTTCCATCTGTTATATCAGACAACATCCACCAGGAGAACGGTCATATATCCCTGTTTTTCTGTTCCATCTGTTATATCAGACAACATCCACCAGGAGAACGGTCATATATCCCTGTTTTTCTGTTCCGTCTGTTATATCAGACAACATCCACCAGGAGAACGGTCATATATCTCTGTTTTTCTGTTCCATCTGTTATATCAGACAGCATTCACCAGCAGAACGGTCACCCCTGTGTTTCTGTTCCATCTGTTATATCAGACAACATCTACCAGCAGAACGGTCATATATCCTTGTTTTTCTGTTCCATCTGTTATATCAGACAACATCCACCAGGAGAACGGTCATATATCCCTGTTTTCTGTTCCATCTGTTATATCAGACAACATCCACCAGGAGAACGGTCATATATCCCTGTTTTCTGTTCCATCTGCTATATCAGACAACATCCACCAGGAGAACGGTCATATATCCCTGTTTTTCTGTTCCATCTGTTATATCAGACAACATCCACCAGCAGAACGGTCATCCCTGTTTTTCTGTTCCGTCTGTTATATCAGACAACATCTACCAGCAGAACGGTCATATCTCTCTGTCTTATTCTGTTCTATCAGTAATATTAGCCATCCACCAGGAGAACGATCATATGTCTCTGTCTTTCTGTTCTATCAGTTATATCAGACATCCACCAGGAGGGTCAATGATAAAGAGAAAAACGTGTATCTGTATTGAATGTAGATTTTACTTCCCAATAAGCATGAGAGGCACTCTTGCTCATTCCATAATCCCAATTAAGTCGTGGTTCGTCTGCCAAATCCAAGCCATGCCTTGGCAGATAGCTTGCACTACAACGAATATCAGCCACTTCAACAGGAAATATTAGTGAGCTTATGACCCCTGCGAACATGCATATTTGAACGAATTAAGTGCCAGTCAATGTCTCCTTCTGGTTGCTTTGGGGTCAGATGTTTATCATGAGGCTATACGAGATTTTTTTTTATTTAAGATACGCCCTCATGTTGTTTCCTCTCGTACTTCAAATGGTTTGTCCTTCAGCTTCTTCTCTACTTAGGGAGCTTCTTGAAATGAGAACATGAGTTCCTTAATAGGAATGGCATATGCCAGTTAGGCAAATCGGATACACCATGTCCAGTATGGTGTTCTGATCTGGATGGAACAGAGTTCCAATTGGAATGGCCCTCTTGTTATGGCATAGCCATCATTTGTCTGCCCAGTTCTAAAAAGTATTCCATGGAGTTCCTAGGAGTTCCAACTCGACGCAGCATGCCTCTCTGTTTGGAATGACTTATGTCAGTTCCTAGGATTCTTTAAACTCAGCTTCAATCTAATTAAACGGAGATTCCACGAAGGTAGCGTATTGCCCCAAACCACCCTCCGTTCATTGGTCGATAATTTAAACGGACAGTTCTAGTAATAACTGTACAGCCTTGACCCTATCTGGCCTGGGCGATTTGGGGTGTGTCGCAGCCTGGGGGGGGGGGGCGGAAAGCACCCCCCTATATATTTTCTCTACCACTAAGGCTAGAGCGCTGAAACTTACCACACAGTATCTTGGGTTCAAGCTCTACCGGAAAATGTAAAAAAATCCAAGATGGCCGCCATGATGACGTCACAGTGAGGTCATCTTCTCGGAAGCCATTTTTCGGCCTTTTTGGGGTCGATTTTTCGAAATTTTCATTTTTCAGATTTTTCTCTCGAAAAAAATCTTATAAAATAGAGAATAATTAGTTTTGCATAAATAATATACTTTCAAGGCCTTTTAGGCAAGGAAAATGTGAAGAAATGGACCGAAAAGATGAAAAACACGACTTTCGCGGATACCACATGGCCGCCATTTTGAATTTACCCATGATCCTCTATCCAGGGGTATATCAAAATAGACTCAAAATGACCCCAATAAGATAAGCTTAAAAGTCACCAAGTTTCAGCGTCCTCGGTTTTGTCGTTTCGGAGCAGCAGAGAAAAGTTCACTAGGGGAGGGGGGGGGCACTTCCCCCCCCCCCTTTCCAGGCCAGGTAGGGTTAATCTGTCTACAAAGTCTGGTATGGAGATAGGAGTACCGGTATATAGAACTGTATCATGGAGGATGGCTCATTCACATTCATAATTTGACCTGTGTTGGGCTCCCCAACATGCACGACAAGTAGAAAACATCTGCGTTGTTGACATGATATAGCTTGATGAATCTTTTGATTGAAATGATATATATTTAACATTTAATTTATTTCTACTTCCGAACATTCTCATTTTTTTGACGGGGAATATTAAAAAAAATATGTTAAAACAAAACAGGCAAAATATACAGAGATTATTAATGTGAAGCTTTCTTGTTTTATTACTCGGAAATATAGAGTAAAAGGTATACCCCTCCATGTTAACGTTTTTAAAGAATATTTTGCAAATCAAGCTATAAACTGTGAATTTTTGTACTAAGAATTTCTGTTTGAGGCTTTCACACACACACACACACAATCACTTCTCGTACGGTTTTGATCGAACTCTTCGTCAAAATCTGAGAACAATGAAAAACTTCAACATCGTTTATTTTTGGCGAAAAAATAATTTGTATGCTGACGCTTCTATATAATATAGATAAAGTTGTTGTCCAGTTAGTCGCCTTGGAGTTTCATGTTCCGAAAAATTCGTAATGACAACTTATCCCGTCGAAATCTTTCTTTTTAAATTTAACGAAATTCGGAAAATTTTAGTTTTGAAATTAACACTCATGAATTGGCGAATCATTCCATATTATGGTTCATTTGATGGTCTGGATAACTGGAATATCGACATCTGACGTTTTAATGTTTTTTTGGGGGGGGGGGAATAAATTTCTTAAAGCTGGTGAATGAAAATATGAGTTTTAAAAGCCACAGGGGTGAAGTCATGCCTGGTGACATGTCTGGATACATATGTGTACTGTGGACGTATATTCTATGAAGATATTATAGATTATTTCACCGACTGGCTACGGTGAATGTAGGCGGGTGATAACTAGCCTTAAACCTGAAAACAGACCCATATCCCTACCAATTCACTAACGAATTGATACCAAAGGATGCATGCAAAATGGTGTACTATACATGATGTATACATGGAATGCTGACTCCGTTTTTATTGTACCGTCAAAATCATACGGTATCTGGTTTCGTTTACTGAAAGTTAGCGCTGTTAGAAATGACCGTGAGTGATGCCAGATTTAACCAGCTCGCCTTTTTCACTCAACTAAAGCCGTTTGTTGGGCTCGCTTGAACTAAATAGGCAACGGCGCCGGGAAAGAAAATAGAAAGACGGCGTTAAAGAGGCATGCGTTGCTTTTTCCGGTTCCATACATAGTGCAGTATTTTTAAGATCCCAAACGAAAGAGTTAAAGCCCATGTTGTATTTGGCTGCTTGGGTGACCTACATTTACATGTTGAAAATTCGGCTCAAATGGGCATTTTAAAGCAATACAAACATTTCCAGTGTTGAAATATTTATTTAATATCTAATCCTGAAGATTTGATGCTAAAATACAAACGAAGAAACGGCATATAACATCAAACGGCGAAACCGTCCTGGTGCTGGATGTATCCTGCTGGTGGACGTTCTACTGGTGGATGGGCATTTTAAAGCAATACAAACATTTTCAGTGTTGAAATATTTATTTAATATCTAATCCTGAAGATTTGATGCTAAAATACAAACGAAGAAACGGCATATAACATCAAACGGCGAAACCGTCCTGGTGCTGGATGTATCCTGCTGGTGGACGTTCTACTGGTGGATGGGCATTTTAAAGCAATACAAACATTTTCAGTGTTGAAATATTTATTTAATATCTAATCCTGAAGATTTGATGTTAAAATACAAACGAAGAAACGGCATATAACATCAAACGGCGAAACCGTCCTGGTGCTGGATGTGTCCTGCTGGTGGACGTTCTACTGGTGGATGGGCATTTTAAAGCAATACAAACATTTTCAGTGTTGAAATATTTATTTAATATCTAATCCTGAAGATTTGATGTTAAAATACAAACGAAGAAACGGCATATAACATCAAACGGCGAAACCGTCCTGGTGCTGGATGTGTCCTGCTGGTGGACGTTCTACTGGTGGATGGGGAGCTGTTGAGTGCTGATGCATTGCGCAGTCACTTTTGTTTGCCGACCGCCTGGTACGTCGGATGCGTATTCCGAATTATGTTTGGGGACCTACCCGGGGAAAGTGGCCATGTCTCAATCTTTTACACATTAACCAGTTGTCGATACATTTATCCATCTCTTTTGGTGACATTCATACAACCTCCACAAGATGATCCCAATGTGCCATATCACAAATGTATGGTGGCCGATAAGGGACATCGCTGCATTGTTTCAGGTATGTGGTTTTATAACACGAAGGCAGGATGCGAAGCGCGAAGTCCAAGCACGAAGCCAGGATGCGAAGTGCGAAGGCAGGATGCGAAGCGCGAAGTCCAAACACGAAGGCAGGATGCGAAGCGCGAAGGCAGGATGCGAAGCGCGAAGTTCAAACACGAAGGCAGGATGCGAAGCGCGAAGGCAGGATGCGAAGCGCGAAGTCCAAACACGAAGGCAGGATGCGAAGCGCGAAGGCAGGATGCGAAGTGCGAAGTCCAAACACGAAGGCAGGATGCGAAGTGCGAAGGCAGGATGCGAAGCGCGAAGTCCAAACACGAAGGCAGGATGCGAAGCGCGAAGTCAAAACAAGTGCCACTGCGCATGACCCGATGAAAGCGAGGCCAGGCCGCCATTTGAATTATTTTATTTACCAATGCCGAGATCAGAGTATAGTCGCCTTTCTCGTCGGGATGGTTTACATGAAGAATAAAGTCTGTATATGCTTAGATACACGAGTACAAGACCAGTCTTTCTTTATTACCGGAACCATTTCGTCACTCGATACAGTCAAAATCGCTGATTTTCTTGATTCAAAGTATAGTTCATTTATGCTCGATTTTATTGAAGACAGCGTCATCCATCAATATTTTAACGTCGGATATATCGTCGGAAATTCTTCATATCAATCACGACATCTGCTATACAATAATAATATGGTCGGAAATTTTACATAAGATTGGAAAACATACAATAAATGTTTCACAGAAACCAAGCATAATAGTATTACATATCATACTGTATCACAGAAACTTAACATATTAAATACTGGTATATATAATTGTATCACAGGACCAGAATATGATTACAAAATATGGAGGACGACAAATGAAGTTGGACGCAAAATTAAAACTAAACAGGAAAAAAATAAAGGATCAAATTTTTTAAATCCCCAGCCTTGATAATAAATTTGACTAAATCAATCAGTTGTCGGTAACAAAATCTCTCAGCATTAAGAATACTGCAAAATTTATGGTGGTAACACGAAGGCAGGATGCGAAGCGCGAAGTCCAAACACGAAGGCAGGATGCGAAGCGCGAAGGCAGGATGCGAAGCGCGAAGTCCAAACACGAAGCCAGGATGCGAAGCACGAAGGCAGGATGCGAAGCGCGAAGTCCAAACACGAAGCCAGGATGCGAAGCGCGAAGGCAGGATGCGAAGCGCGAAGTTCAAACACGAAGGCAGGATGCGAAGCGCGAAGGCAGGATGCGAAGCGCGAAGTTCAAACACGAAGGCAGGATGCGAAGCGCGAAGGCAGGATGCGAAGCGCGAAGTTCAAACACGAAGGCAGGATGCGAAGCGCGAAGGCAGGATGCGAAGCGCGAAGTCCAAACACGAAGGCAGGATGCGAAGCGCGAAGGCAGGATGCGAAGCGCGAAGTTCAAACACGAAGGCAGGATGCGAAGCGCGAAGTTCAAACACGAAGGCAGGATGCGAAGCGCGAAGGCAGGATGCGAAGCGCGAAGTCGTGTTTGGACTTCGCGCTTCGCATCCTGCCTTCACGCTTCGCATCCTGCCTTCGCACTTCGCATCCTGCCTTCGTGTTTGGACTTCGCGCTTCGCATCCTGCCTTCATCAGTTGAAGAACATCAGTTGCTTATGGTGAACATTATATAAGTAATATTTATTGGGCCCGTCAAGCATTCTCATGTTAGTGATTCTCAGAATACAGCAAATAAAGCAAATGCTACGAAGATCCCATGCGTAAAAGGGCAAGCTGATTGCACAATAGCTCCCCACCACCCAGTTAGCCTACTCTCGCTGTTAAAGAAAACTGCCTTCCAAGGAGGGCAACTTTAACATGGCATTGCGGAAGACCCATACGTGTATATAGGCCTATACAGGATATAATGGAATTTAGACAGATCAAAATCTCATATTTATGGTGGCCGATAAGGGACATCGCTGCATTGTTTCAGGTATGTGGTTTGGTAACACGAAGGCAGGATGCGAAGTGCGAAGTTCAAACACGAAGGCAGGATGCGAAGCGCGAAGGCAGGATGCGAAGCGCGAAGTCCAAACACGAAGGCAGGATGCGAAACTCGAAGGCAGGATGCGAAGCGCAAAGTTCAAACACGAAGGCAGGATGCGAAGCGCGAAGGCAGGATGCGAAGCGCGAAGTCGTGTTTGGACTTCGCGCTTCGCATCCTGCCTTCGCGCTTCGCATCCTGCCTTCGCACTTCGCATCCTGCCTTCGTGTTTGGGCTTCGCGCTTCGCATCCTGCCTTCGTGTTACCAAACCACATACCTAGCGATGTCCCTTATCGGCCACCATACATATTCCTCTCGTTTGTACATACCGTACCCGTACTGTAACTGACTACATGGATCATCTAGCCTGTGTCTATCTATGCATGACGCATTGTTCATTTACAATTCTAATTCAATGCCCTCAGGAAAGTTAAAGTTGGGATATATGAAAGCGAATAGCGATCTCAAACAGCAAACTATACCGGTAACGGTGTGTCTTTATAACAAGAAACTGTAATATTTGCCTTGATAAGTCTGATGAAGAGTATAATTCATGATCTATATGCGTGGTATACTATGGACTACCGGCACATGTGACTGATTCATCAAGGTACACCTCCGCTACAACGCTTTTCTAATTGGTGGAGGGAAATCACGTGATGTCTGTGTTAAAAAACTGTGACTGAATACAGTTGTGAATCTATGCGTATGTGTAAAGTTCACATTTGTCCAGACTTACCGGCAGATACAGGACTTACAACTCTCCGACAATGGGAAATTCATGGGTGAGTTTTTAAATTTCTTTTGTCTATTACTATACAATACATAAGAGAAAGAGAGCAAAAATGCAAATGCATATGGTCTTCATATGTGGGAAAGAAAAAAATCGCATCAGGCCTTACATACCAGTAAGTTAAACATGTGGACGGGTGAATATGAACAATGGGTGGGGTCGTGTTTACTTTCTCCATAAAAACCTACTCTACTCGTACTTGTATCTCTTCAACTAAGATGTAGAAGTGCATAGTATAGGCTATCTTCTATATCTGGTATAAAATACTCGTTTTAGCCATGTTCTTTTGCTTAACTGATCTCACCCGCAATGACATTAATAATGTTATCCCGGTAATTTCTGGATAGGTGTTCATTACATGTTCCTGATAAATGTTCACGTCACAATTTATGATACAATTATATTTTCTGTATAAATTATTCGAACATTCTGTATTTTGAATGTACCGGTATTTGTACAAAGGATGATAAAAAGGATACAGATTTGAGAATATTGGTGACGTCCCACAAGTATATGATTTCTTGAATGTGGTTATTGTTATAGTTACAGTGACATACTTGTGGTATGTGAACAATGTTATAGTTACAGTGACATACTTGTGGTATGTGAACAATGTTATAGTTACAGTGACATACTTGTGGTATGTGAACAATGTTATAGTTACAGTGACATACTTGTGGTATGTGAACAATGTTATAGTTACAGTGACATACTTGTGGTATGTGAACAATGTTATAGTTACAGTGACATACTTGTGGTATGTGAACAATGTTATCTATATTATGAACAATCCAAGACCATATCGCTCTTCTCAAGAAGATTTGCTGTGTGTTATATTGGCTGCTATAAATTTTAACTTGATTATAAGTTTTTACTTTCTAGAAATTGAAAATATCGATTTTTTTTGTAACATGTGGTTTTGTGAATAGAGAGATCATCTTCAAAGCGATTTACCGCCTGCATGTATAATCTCATCAACCGTGACAATCGATAAATCTGTGTGTAAAAATAACGCTATGAATCATCTCAAAATTGATAGATGCATTTTAATTGAAACTAATATTGCTGTGTTCATTTATGTGCATCGGGCATCATAATTGATGGATTAGCCGTTCTTATGAAGGAATACAATTGGTGTACACAATCCTCTGCCTTCCATGTTTGTATATTGTATCCTCCATAGTGTGGGCCTGTACACTCCGTACCTCCGTACCTCCATACCAGGAGTTGATAGACGAATCATGACTTGGGATATGAATCTCGACACCGATTGCCATCATTTGTGACATTTTAAAATGTACGCTTGTCCCCGAAACAAACCCGAAAGATATTGTCGCTAACTTGATTGATCGACATAAACTAATTGTAACGGCCGCCATCATATATTACTTTATCTATATGACAACCACGAAGGATTGGCCGAACCCCTGTATCTCAGTAAGCTTACTCACTATATATATGTAGGCGCATAATATATATATGCAGTCAAACTGAATATTTCTTGTATTTGATAAAGTTCAGTTCTCATATTGTGCCCTGCAGCATTCATTCATCACGTTCTTTATTTACTCCTCTCGTGAGCTCATGAATAAGCCTGTGTGACATACATCGTAAGAATTCAGCAACCGGATCGTGTGGGTTCATTTCGTTGTGCTGGTATGTGGGCACCTAGTATGTGGGATGTCGCACCAAATACACTTGAAGAATGATAAGAATCCCATCCAGCACACAGTATAAACATCAGATCCCACATTCAGTATTCAGCTGTCGTCTAAACAAGGATTTCAATGTAACGGCTTTTCTACGGTATATACAGCACCAATTACGGTATAGACAGCAACTTTTACGGTATATACAGCCCCAATTACGGTATAGAGAGCACCAATTACGGTATATAGCACCAATTACGGTATACAGCACCAATTACGGTATATATAGCACCAATTACGGTATAGACAGCACCAATTACCGTATATACAGCATCAATTACGGTATATACAGCACCAATTACGGTATATACAGCATCAATTACGGTATATACAGCACCAATTCCAAAAGATTGGAAGCGGTCAACAATTATCATCGATGCAGTAAGACATGATGGTGTTCTATTCTTAAAATCCTTATCAGACACAAGTAATCTTAATCCAAATGAATTTCTGAATCGCTATCAACAGTATAATGATATCATAACCTACAAACTTCTTGACAATTTATTCTACACCTATTCTATTCTATTTAAAAAAAAGAAAGAAACTAACTCCTATTTCAGCATGCCCGATGTTATCTGACATATCTTACGGCTTGATATATCCTGGATATCATGGACGTGATATATCCTGGATATCATGGACGTGATATATCCTGGATATCATGGACGTGATAAACTATCCTCTCAGAAGTCTACTTAAATGAATCTGAAATGGTAATATAAGATAATAACTTAACTTAACCAATGTATTAATAGGCCCCATTACAATGACCCAATAGGAACGGTAGTCCACTACACTCCATAAATTGAGCCAAGAACACATCCCTTGTCATTAATCCTTTCTCGAATCAACAATCGCAAGAGATTATCCAAACTACACACAGTGATTATCTTCCTATTCTGGCACAATCTCCGAAAAGCACATGTCAGCTGAACGACTGTCTGGCCTACAAGCCCTGCCCGCAATTGAAATATCGTTAACACGCTCTCATCGAAGAGATTACTCCGCTGATTACTGATTTCACTGCTAACTTTGTTATTGGTTTTTGTTTGTGTTTCGCATGAATATAGTCCATGCGTATGGACTGCCGTAGTGTGTGATGCAATGGATGCTATTTCTGACGGTGTAGGGGTGAGATCTTGTCAGGCGATCACATGCCGACTGTATAGCATTGTCGCTGAACGCAAATCAAAGCGCCGTATTCTAATTAATTGTTTTAGATATGCTAGAGGTGCATGTTGTTATGACCGCCTCTCTGTCATTTCAGGTTAGCTAGCAAATAAAACAATGAACCTGCTGTTTGTCACTAACTATAGCCTCTTCCCTCTACATCGCTGTACTGTTTGGAAGGCCCCCTTTCCAAATCGAGAATTGACCAATCGAAACATCAGTTTCGCCAGTGAACTGTTTCATCTAGCTTCGGAGACCACATTCGACTGCGATCAGGGGTGTATTGGACCCCTGTTATGAGGATGATTGTAGCATACAAACTAGGAACGAAGGAAAGTAACCTTTATGAAAAATGGACTCTTCTCAAGTGGCAGATCTAGAGGAAATTACTTTACACGGTCTCAATGACCATTGTTCGCTTGAACACATTGTAACGTCACCCTATGCAATTGAGCACTGGTATACACAGCGAAATATTCACCAGCCAGTACTGTGCTGTTCGCAACTGAGCAGTACTGGCAGGAAAGGTCCTGTTACCAGCAGGTTTACTGTGCAGTAACCGCACAGTTAGCATCCGCTGGTTACCATACGGTGGGTGACTGGACAGTACCATTCAGCTGGCAACTGGACGGTTACCAGATAGTTACTGTATCGTAACTGGTCAGAAACTACAGGTGAATAACCTGTCAGTAACCAGACGGTAACCGTGTAGTACCGTCTGGTAACTGAACAGTACCTGCCAGTAAGCACCCAGTTACTTGTTCATTTTAAAATGCACAGTACTGTAAGGGGACATTTCCTGCCAGTTACATTCAGTTGTGGACTGAACGATACTGGCTGGTGACGGTAACCAGCTGAAAATGGCTGGTGAAAGTTTGACTGTGTATATTATCAATATTACGGAGTAATATCACGGTGTACCAGTGACCGGTAGTCATTTTATAGAGTTCAGTTTGTAAAATAAGCTGCAAAGAAGGAAATATATGAGAAGCTAACATGTGATTTTTGACAAGCTCCAAAGTAACTAAAATCGGCAGACTTTAGTCACAGATATGGAATTGGAGACCAGAACATTGTGTTGTCTTTTTGATCCCTTATGAAGATCTACACAAACTATTGATTGTTTCTCCGTTTGAAGTCCCCGACTCTTCTTGACGAGTATATTTAATCCATGTCAGTCTTAACAAAGAACGTCTCATCTTACAATTGTCCTTGTCTACATACAGGGCCGTGGAACTGTCCGTCCTGTCGATGACTTCGACCCAGAAGAGGCCGCCCAGAAATTGAAAGACGCCATGACAGGGTTTGGTAAGCAGATTCTTGTTATTTCTCGTCCCACTAAAGTTATTCTCCGATCTCCTCCATTTCTCCAGTCCTGTATTACATATTTTAGCGCACTCTGACATTGGATACGGATGGTAGCGGGCCGCCCTACTATCCGTATGCGTAAAAGATGCGAAAGGTGCGGGACAATTACGTAGCTGCAGGGCTAGAACAGAGACGTTTCAACACAGAACTGGCAATTTTCTCTAAATTTCAAGTATCAAATGGCTACTATACGACCTTCAGTTCAGTCTATTTAGTTTCGGTATTCGTAATGACATAGTTCCATGATATATGAGTGGTAGTGATGCATGGCATGCATATGACGGCCATGGTAGATGCTGTGTTCCAACGCGAATCACCTCATAGGTTAGACATGTGAATGTCCCAATGTCTGCAGCTAAAGGTCTCTGGTCTCTGTCATCTTTCCTTGGTGTCACTGAAAGTCAACTGTAGCAGAATGCGACCTGTTCCGAGTACGAGCAATTACTTACGTCCTGTATACCAGCATACGTTAGTATTTATTTATAGGGTTACAGGTAACTAAATATTTAGTATTTATTTATTCAAATGGATGAAACTGATGCCTTATGTTTGTGTATACTATGATTGTCTTTTTGAATTTGGTGCTAATACTGTTATATGGAATATGAAATAGGTCTTTGGATTATGGACGCGGATATTCTCTAATGGACAACGGCTGGATTATGAATGACGGACTAGACGCTTGTAATGTTAATGAATAAGTAATTTCAATATTATACAGGCACAAGCGAAGAACCAATCGTTGAGATCCTTGGTAACCACTCATATGAACAGCGACACGCGATTCGAGAGGTCTTCAAAACATCATTTGGAGTGGTACGTACACCCAAGGCTAAGATTAAAACCCACTGATTTAATACTTGTTTTAATGCTGTCACCTTAATGAAACCCTTAGGCTAACGGCATACCAGGTTTACACATTGCATACCGCGATTTTTCTCCGTTATTTTGCTGAGCTTTGCGGTTATTTACGTACTTTGCGGTTTTGTGGTTAATAGGCAGATCCTGTCATCAACATATGTCTGTATTTCCTACCATGCAAACATATTGCTGTTCTGTAAGTAAATAATCGTTATGCATAAAAAGGGACAAGGGATGGAATTGACGTTATGTTCCTACCTGTAATTTCATCATGGTATGCTATGTTAGGCTCATAGTGTTCATATGAACAGTCACAATCAAAGCGCGACTGAGATACATCATATTCTAGATAACGACTTTACAATGTATATCATATGGATTAAGAATACTGATCAACGATACGGATTTCATATTTTTGGAACATCATGATGTCTTGCTGGCATCATTGAAAAATGTTGACCGCTTCTGTCTTGCAGGAAATTAGACTAGTTTTATGTATACTATGATTTATCCTTTTCATTTGGTGCTAATGTTATTATATGAATTAGGTCTTTGGATTATGGACGCGGAAATTCTTTAATGGACGACGGCTGAATATTGAATTACGGACAAGACTCTTGTACATCGAAGATGATGCTGACGCAGCGCCTACGCGGAAGGAATGGACAGAATAATCCGTATATTCTAATTCCGCAAAATAGAGCGATACTACTGACTGATAGCGGGCCATATGTCGCGATACTATCAATGTCTATCAGATATTGCCCTGATCTGTTCGGACCAGTCAGCACTAATGGTATGGGCTGGTAAAGAAGTTGGGATTTACATGCGGAATTATTAATCAAGTCATTCACATTGAATGTCCCTAAGTCCGGAACAATTTTGGCTTGCTGTCATTCAAAAAGTATTCACCTCAATTGCTATGCGAGTTTTCAGCCCCAGCAATGAAATATTTTGTTTTATAATTTAAGCGATGTTGTATTCACAGGACCTAATGGAAGAGCTGAAATCGGAGTTGGGTGGCAACTTCGAAGACATTGTCGTCGCCATGTTGACACCTCCTAGATTATACGATGCCAGGGAACTCAACCGAGCAATCAGTGTATGTAAATATATATGTTTTGCCTATGCATAGTTACTTGAGAAATATTCACCGTTTAATGTCACCATCGTTATCACCATGGTATCCGAACGCACTTCGTCGAATGGCCCCTTCAGGAAATACTATCAAGACCGTTCAGGCATATATTAATTGGTTTTAATCTTGCAAATCAGATGTATATCAACAAATAGTCATATGTATATTCCCAATCTGATTGTATTTTGATGAGTATATTTATGTTATTAGGGAGCCGGTACAGATGAGAGTATGCTGGTTGAGATCATGGCTACCCGCTCTAATGCTGAAATTGAGCAAATTAAAGAAGAGTATAAAAACGGTAAGTTTGGAACATCTGCATTCTCATGACATCAGACTGTATATTGTCAGATGCAGTTTCAGAAGTTACTAACTCTGGTAAGGGGATTATGAACCTCTGCTGAGATTGAAAACGTGTATGCAAATGAAGTATCTGATAAACTTCTTCATTAATCAGGGTTTGTTAACATCATTGTGAGATGATGACAATGTGAGATGATTCCATAAGAAGTTATGGCATATGCATGTTTTAACAACTTCATGCATCCGGATTGAGTGTAGCAATACTTTCATCACATGAGTAACATTCTAGGAAACTATTCGAATGGAATAAATGTTTTCCCTATAGCGACAATCGTATCTGGTAGGTTCACAGGAATATTATTTCACCACAGCTTTTTCATTCATGTATATACTTTGGATTTTGGCCTTGACCTCTGGTCACGTCATGCAAGGTATTCACATGGAAATCTACAATGAATATCTGGATAAAAACCTCTCATTTGGTAGTCAAGTCGAAATGACTGATATTATCACTCGAGTACTAGAGAAGCACAGTGGATATAGAGATCCACCATAACACCCCATAATCCAGCTGAGATGAAGGACCACCATAGGATCAGCTTGTAATGTACTATGTCCTCTCGTCAGATGACGCCGTTCTATGTCGCCATCACCATATTATCGCGCGCATGCACATGGTGGTATCTTGGTGCCACCATTGGAAACTGATGACTGTTCTCTATCTCGAAAATCTGTAGCTTTCGATTTAGAATTTAAAAATTTGGGTGCAAACAGTTCCTTGTGCCAAACAGATCTGGAGATTTTCGTCATGGAAAGTATGGTGTGGACGACGGCCAATCAATGTATTGCTGAAATATTAAATTTATTTTACTCTGGTTTCACAACGTATTCCCTATTTATTGAATGAATTATTATTTCGAATACTTAATGTTAAAACATAGCAAGAGGAAGAAAATGTATTTTCTTTCATATAAAATTCAGAATTTGAGTCAGAATTGGAAGAGCATTTGATGGGTGACACAAGCGGCTACTTCGGACGTCTTATGGTGTCACTGTGTAACGCCGGACGGGACGAGTCAGATGACGTCGACTTCGATTTAGCACAAGAGGACGCCACTAAAATCAAAGAGGTTTGTTCACAAAAATGTGTATTACTTTATATTGTTTTCACCAAATATTCATCAAATATGAACAAGTTTCTATTATAGACTGGTTGCCTCCGTATATATATATCCATACAGGATATGGCCGGCGTCGTCGGTGAAAACAAATACTGTCTGTATCTAGATTCATTCTTCGCGCTGCGGAATGTATCGAGTGCGACACGAAGGATGAACGATCATGGCCCGACGAAAGGCGACCTGAACTGTGATTACAAGCGTCTAGTCCGTCATTCATAATCCAGCCGTCGTCCATTAGAGAATATCCGCGTCCATAATCCAAAGACCTATTCCATTTTCCACATAACAGTATTAGCACCAAATTCAAAAAGACAATCATAGTATACATAAACATAGGCTTGTTTCCTGCAAGAGAGAAGCGGTCAACAGTTTTCAATGATGCCGGCAAGACATCATGATGTTCCAAAAATATCAAATCCGTATCGCTGATCAGTATTCTTAATCCATAATATTCGTTATAGAGTCGTCATCTAAAGAAAAAAAAAGATGTATCTCAGTCACGCTTTGATTGTGACTGTTCATATGAGTACCATGAGGATCTTGAAGTACATGGGTTCATACGGCCCCTAGCCCCGGGTTAAGCGGAATTAGACACAAGTTACGAAACGTAGCGCCATAGATCTTGCACGCTACGTTCGTATTTTGCTATCAGCATGCGATATGTATCGCCAAATTTGAGAAACTTTGAGTGGAGGCGCTTGGTGGAATAGCCCTGTTTTATAAGTTTCTGCAACAATGTTTTGTGACGTTGATTAAAATCATCACATTTAACACAGGATCTAGCAAATGCTACTAAGCGAGATATGTATACGCCATATGCAGGTCCCACTGGAATATTACTATCCAGAAAGGGATAGTTTACGATGTCGAAATTGTAATCATCTCTTTTGTCATAAAGTCGACGAGAGAGAATGCCCGCTTCATTTTATAGAGATAGAGATCTAAATAAGATGTGCCTGTAGGGCTATCTGTAGTTTCCTTCAAATCCAGTGAAGGTGGATATATATCCTTCACTGCGTCATTTATATAGCGATTATCCACAGCGAGAAGATCGTCTATATAGCGTTATAGAATTATTCCATCAGGAATTATGTTGGAATTATCAAGCAATATAACATGAATTCGAATCCAGTCTGTATCGGCAACGAAGCGAATGCTGGCCGTAACCCGTCTACTGTATGCACATTGGAGGTAGGCTTAACCAGTCTAGTTCTGGTACAGCTAGGCCTAACCAGTCTAGTTCTAGTACAGCTAGGCCTAACCAGTCTAGTTCTAGTACAGCTAGGCCTAACCAGTCTAGTTCTAGTACAGCTAGGCCTAACCAGTCTAGTTCTAGTACAGCTAGGCCTAACCAATCTAGTTCTAGTACAGCTAGGCCTAACCAGTCTAGTTCTAGTACAGCTAGGCCTAACCAGTCTAGTTCTAGTACAGCTAGGCCTAACCAGTCTAGTTCTAGTACAGCTAGGCATAACCAGTCTAGTTCTAGTACAGCTAGGCCTAACCAATCTAGTTCTAGTACAGCTAGGCATAACCAGTCTAGTTCTAGTACAGCTAGGCCTAACCAGTCTAGTTCTAGTACAGCTAGGCCTATCCAGTCTAGTTCTAGTACAGCTAGGCCTAACCAGTCTAGTTCCAGTACAGCTTCTTGGGACACCGACTTCAATGAAGGGACACGTGTACTTTGTCGCCTGGATATATACTTACATGTAAATGTGGTCATTATGTTTAACAACCAAGATATTTCTAGTAGGCCTAGCTGTCTCATCATAACAACACTATTCATTACTTTTACTACTATTTTGTTATACCTCCACAGGCCGGTATGGATGCGTGGGGCACGGAAGAGGCTGACATTAATGCCGTCCTATGTCGGCGAAACACCATGCAACTACGGGCGACGTTTAAGGCTTACCAGAGTATTGCCGGAGTTGACATCAAGGAATCTATTGATAGCGAATGTGACGGCAGTGTTCAAGATGGCTATATGGCTATAAGTACGTTAAACTAACTTCAGTCCAGTCTATATCAGTAATTGAGTTCCTTTGAGATAGATAGCAATCGAATAATTCTTTGCATTATTTAAGAATACTGTTATTCATATAGGGATACTTCTTTGTCGTCGACGAGAAAGTCGCCTCAAATAAATCTAGGGAAATCAAAATGATCACGGAAAAGTATTTTGTGATATAACATCTGAGTGTACAAATATTGCCTCCAAATATGATGATCGACCTGAACTCATCTAGAGATTTAGTTCGTCCAAGGTGGATATATATCAGCACAGCATCGTATATATTTGAGTTATATAATACATGTTAACATCTGGTGGATGATGAGGAATGTCTTATGAGGAAAAGATGGCCCTGTACCTCATCGCCTAGTCATAGGCGTATTTATTAATAAATATATGTGTTGCGCAATTCTACCTAATGATGAAATTTAGGAAGTTGTAAGGATTTATGATGAAATAAACTTAGCGGAATGAAGGACTAAAGAAACTTTGCTACATTTCAGTAAAAGCGGCGGAAGATTTACCGGCCTACTTTGCGTGGCGGATGAATCGCTCTATGTCCGGGGTTGGTACTGAGGACAGAGATCTAATACGACAAATAGTCTCAAGAAGTGAGGTAAGTAGTCGTGGTGTATGACGGACTTATTTGTTTCTGAGGCTATATACATCTGCAGGCCAAAGTGTCTATCTAACGTATCAGCGACTGTTGGGCCTTTCATATCATAATGGGAGTATCTAAACCACGTGAATGTCATACGACTGTTCAGGAAAATGTGATGAATACCAATGTGATTGTAACTTACATGACACCATATGACATAGTACATGTGGAATATTTGGATGATGTATTGGTTCCTCTGACGTGGTATCGTACCTCAATTCTCTACAGACCGACAATTCGCTATTCCTGTTTAGCTGTTCGAGTATATTGCGGGTGATGGTGAAGTACATTTCTCCAATTTGATATCAGCCCCATAAATAACATCCTATAGAACATAACTTCGCACACTGAAGATGCAAAGACCATCTTAGATTTGTACTAATCGGATGTAATATGAAGACTTGCTATGCCAGGATTTAGATTAATGCAAAAGTTGCACGCGAATTCCATTGTGTTTGAATGACGGATTGTTCATACATGTATTTTTAGTACGCTACGAATACATGTGATATGATTGAATTTCAGATTGACATGGTGGAGATAAAGGAATCTTATTTTGCTCAATTTGAGAAGAGTTTAGAAGAAGCGGTTGAGAATGACTGTGGGGGAGATTATAAGAGCATGTTAATGGCTATCCTTAAAGAACAGTGAAGCGGACGACATGAAGTATGACATCACACATGGCGCTAACTCACGAGATCACGTGGTATTCCAAGCGCTACAGTTTCTGCTCTTCCAGTAATCATATCGTCCACCCACAGCATCAGTCTGTTAGTGTTTCCAGTAATATATCGTTGGGCAGCATGCAATAATTTAAGTCACGTAATGAGCTTACTTACAATTCACGTCCTTCTTCTATTATATCATACTACATGTTATTCTAAAGCGATACATTGTGTAGGCCTATTCCTTTATAGGTAATGATATTACAGAGTAGAACGAAAGTTCTATTTTTCTGTAGTCACCAAAGGTAATGATATTACCGAGTTGGACGAACGTTCTATTAGTCTTTAGTCACCAAAGGTGACTATTTTTAGCCAAAGTGGAAATTCTGACTGTGGTAAATCCTGTCATTTCTCGAACAGGCGTTTCCAGTTATTTGTGAAGCTCCGAAAAGTTGACCAATTCAGAGCAGCCTGTGGCCTGTTCACCAATTCAGGGGTCTGTCACTCAGGTGCCTTCTATACCATTCAGGCCTAACCCACCACTCCTGTCCTAGTGACACTCATGTCCATATGGCCTCTTCCAAGGTATTATTTACTCCTTGTGAACTGATGGTCCAATAACTGCTGGATTCATGTTCAGTGTTTTGGGCTTATCTGGATATATTTTCGAATTAAAGTCATTGCTAATACTTCTACTTCTTGTCATTACTGCATTCATTCATATGTCATGTAAGCTGTGTAAGTGTACGCAGATATGTATACAGTGGCGTCGGAACGTAATTGAAGAGGGGGCGGGGGCCACTATCACAGCCCAATAGGCGAGGCCCCCCCCCCCCCGCTTCCGACACCACTGGTGTATCACTCTGAAATATTTGTATCTAATACCGACCAAGCCGAAACTAAGCCGTGTGATCTTATCATTCAAGATGTCCCCATGAACAGCTACAATAAAAGCCTGGCTGGAATACAACTCATCACAGGAATCACACTTGGTTCTTGTGATGTTTTTTTAGGAATATGCAGGGTTATTTGTTTGTGGAATCATATGACTTCCTGTCAGTATGCCGGTATTTTTTTCCACCGCCCTTTTAATATTGCGTTCAATCTGGTGTGGGAGCCGGATTCTGTGGTAGTTCTGGGTTGTGGAGTTTGTGGGACTCTGTGGTGTGGCGTAGATCTTCATGAAGGGATCATTTGTTTACTCTTCGTTCTGAAAAAAATCACAAGAGTTGAGACCATATGAAATCAGGTCACGGACAGTCCACCAATTCAACCAACGAGGTTATACACTCAGATCCAGAGATTGGGACAGAGTAGAAAACTCTATCGGATAGGTGGTCTGAAGAGAATAATGTGGAAAACAACAAATCTATCAGAAGCTAGCCCTTACTTCATCCATATACGATATACAAGTCACAGGATCCACCGTTTAGGTTTTACCACAAATTGAATGTTGAAGCTTTAATAAGAATAATAAGAAGCTTAATAAGAATATATCAGTTATTACGAGGAATCAAAGATTATGTAGAATTTAATCCGCAAATAATGATGAAGTGTGTCTGCAAATGGTGACTCATATTACTCGGTATACACTTCTGAAAGTACCTGGTACAGAGTTTGGAACGGGTTAACTCTGAAATCTATGGGTCAACGGATACTTCGATTCCAGTGTGAGAAACCTGCATGGTACTATGAAGAATTTCAGGGTTGTTTGCCAAGAATCTATAACATATATAAAATTTCAAAAGAGCATTTGACGCCCATTGGGGTCCGCAATTTTGTATTGATGGAAAGGCCGTAAACTTTGCCAGGATAGTTGCTGGGTTGGCTAAAGTGACTTAAGAAAACAATAATCAAATAGACTAATTGAGGTCCAGATGAGGCCGGAGACACTGAAATGTGATTTGGAGAGTATTAGTGGGGCGATCGCAGAAGGGATGGTGGCGGGGAGTCAACAAGAGTCACAACTGGCTTCAACATACGCCTCCACAGCAAACAGATTTTAATTTTAGAGTGTACTAATTAATTTTCTCGAAATACAGCATTGCCTTGTTAGGAAATTCAGTGACCTTTGACTTTTTGACCTGAAAGGGGTGTTTCTTCCTTCCTGGTGTTAAGGTATATTCGAAGGACACAATGCACAATCTGGAACTCAAGAGATAACATCTCCAAATGAATATGTAGGCCAGGACTTGGTGGTATACTTAGAAAGTTGTTCACATTACACTTTCCTCATTTGGATGTGTAACACCGAATCAAGAGTTTTATCTATTTCCCGATATTCGATTTAAGTGACCTTAAACTTTGACCTCCAGTTTGGTACTCAACCGATCATATCCCCCTAATGTACTCATTCACGAAAAGCATGTCACTCTCAATGATTTCCTGACTTTTTGGCCACAGTGACCTTGGCCGCGGTCATCTCTATATCTATATCTCTATACAAATGAAGCGGGCATTCTCTCTCGTCGACTTTATGACAAAAGAGATGATTACAATTTCGACATCGTAAACTATCCCTTTCTGGACAGTAATATTCCAGTGGGACCTGCATATGGCGTATACATATCTCGCTTAGTAGCATTTGCTAGATCCTGTGTTAAATGTGACGATTTTAATCAACGTCACAAAACATTGTTGCAAAAACTTATAAAACAGGGCTATTCCACCAAACGCCTCCACTCAAAGTTTCTCAAATTTGGCGATACATATCGCATGCTGATAGCAAAATACGAACGTAGCGTAGCGTAACTTGTGTCTAATTCCGCTTAATCCGGGGCTGGGGGCCGTATGAACCCATGTACTTCAAGATCCTCATGGTACTCATATGAACAGTCACAATCAAAGCGTGACTGAGATAGATCATTCTTTAGATGACGACGTCACATATACTCTACCCCGTATAATCAAGTCACAAACACTTTTGTCGGGTGTACAATATTTAACGCCAACTGGCGAGGCTTTATGGTGAGGCTATTGAACTTTATTGGAGGGAAATTCCACAGATCCAGTCGAAAAGTAGGGATTTGCCAGGATAGCTGTGGGTTCACTTGGGATAACCCAAATGAAAAAAAATTAAAAGAAGGATCAAGCGCCCATTGGGGGTCGGACACTGTTTTGGTCATCAGGTAGAACAAACTTTGTGAGCATGGCGATGGGGTCAGGTAGAGAGAATAATTTGCCGTTTATTTCTCCCACTGGAACCAGGAGAATAAGTTATACATTTTGTTGGGGAATCTTTTGGAAAACAATGGGAAATCCCCGTCCGAAAGAGGGGATTTTACACTATGGTCACAATCACTCTACAATATAAGTAGTATATAAAGGCTATTTCGGCGCAAGTTTGGGTTAGTGCGCATGCGCAGAAGTTCCACTGCGCAAGTGTGTGACGTCACTTCCGGTCACGTGACCTTTGACGTCACATGCGTATGTAAACACACCCATAGCGGTTTCCCCACCGTGGATCTGCTGTGATGGAGGGACTAATAAAAGGATTGACCTGTCTTCTTTTGTTGTTGTTGTTGCTCTCTTTTTGGACTAGCCAATCAGAATAGTACTTATCACGAACTACACCGGTAGAGCTACGTATAGGCGCGCATGTGTGACATGGTCTATAAAACACGTCCCTCTGCACCCCACACCCTCATTCCTACTGTTGCAGAGCTATGACGGAGACCCAGCCTTATGCGACTCGCATTTTACAGCATGCGACCGTGGGTAATTCGTTCACGGATTACCGAGCAGTGGTTCGGTCCATGTTTGCAGATGGCGACGACAACGAGAGGCGACGCCAGATCCTGAAAGAGTTCACAGAAGCGATCCTCGACAGAATCGACTCGATGGAGAGGGTGTGCTATCACCCACAACTACTGGACTATGACAGCCATCCTTGATGCCCGGGCTATGGACCACGAGCGCTCACGCCGGAACCAACGACGGCTCGTCGGCCTCACAATAGTCTTTGCCCTATTGACCCTGGCACTGTGGCAATGACAACGACAGCGACAGAAAAGAACGGCTCTTCAGAGCCTCCACACATGCGCTTATGTGAACCGATAAATACGAGCCACAGTGTGTGTCATTCACCGTTCGTCATTTGGTCAACCATGTCACCAAGGGACCTGACCATAAATACGAAAGACAGTCAGAGTGTGTGTCATTCACCGTTCGTCATTGGGTCAACCATGTTACCAGTCCTACGAGCCATCATTCTCCTTACACCCCGGGTGGGGTTACACATCTATGAAGATAAAGTCACCATCGTTGAAGACCGTGGAGATATTTTTGGTCGCGCGCTCAGACCGTATCGAATACGGTTGCGCTACACCGTGACGGCTGGACCAAATTTAAACGGGTGTTGAGCGTGAGCTCGACGGAAACCTCATCCACATAGACAATGCCATCTACGTACACCGTGGACGCTTCTTCCCACGCCTGGGCCGTTACCAGGACCCTACGCGAGGCTTCACCCTAGACCCCGATCTGCGGCGAAGACCAGTACCATACAACCAAAATATTCATCCAGGCGTTGCGTAACTTCATCAAGAGCTCGACCCCTGGAGGAATCAATATCTTCCCGTTTGCAAACATGATCCAGATGGACTACCAGGAATGGAACCACAAGTTCCTGGTCATTCTCAAGACGAATTTGACCGTACGTTTCAGCAAGACGTTGAAGGAGCTGTGTGCACTGGAGACGGATAACTATGTCGGGCCCGGACGGCTCCGGGGGAAGACCATGCTGGAGCTTAAAGCTGGTTTGTATGTCTATTCGGATGTGGTGGATGGTCTCATTGTCGGCGATATCGATGCGCCCCTGTTCCGCGTGTCTGCCCAGTGCAAGGGGGCTACGGAGATCAGGTCACACAGGGCGTTAACCACTTACTAATCTACCGGTGCGACAAACTGACATCAGCACCATCACCATCGATATAAGGGATGACACCGGACAACCTTTGGCATTCGAGATTGTGAAAGTGGTGGACACACTTCATTTTCGACAAGCACGTTCTCCCAACTTTGTATAATGAAAGCACCTTGCGAGTGCGATGCACACAGCTATATGGACTATTATACCCAACAGGCCGGGGGTGGCCTTCCGGTCTTTGCAGGTACACGCATTCAACGAGGACATGGACTGGGGAACATACTCGGGAGCATCGTCAAAACGTTTCTGCCCTTGGTGACTCGTGGGGTAAAAGCGATCGGCAAACAAGCGGTCCGCAGTGGACTGCAAGTCGCCGGTGATGTCTTGGGAGGTACGGCACCCAAAGAAGCACCTAAACGCCGAGCTAAAGAAGCGTCTTGGTCGCCAAAGCACAACGCACCGTAAGGAATAAAATACCTGCACCACCGAGACCACGCACCAGTCGACGACCGACCCAGCGACGCCGCACATCGAAGACCCAGGATATATTTTCTTAAAACATGTCCTTAATCCACGCAGAGTACTGCCCCTCCACCAACAGTGAATTTGATTTGTGGGCCGTCCCGCCCACACAGACCAGTGCCGGACAAGGATTATGGGTGGAGCATCTCCCGCTCTCCAGCATCAACGAAACAGGGCCCATCGAGTTCACTATCAGTAATGCGGATACGGCCTATGTGGAGTTAGCCCATACGTACTTGTGTGTGGAAGCCCACATCGTCAATGGGGATGGCTCCAGAATCGTCGACCGTGCAACGGTGGGACCGACGAATCTCTGGCTGCACTCTATGTTTCAACAGGTGGATATTTTTCTCAGCGACAAACTCATCAGTGACTCGACCAACACGTACCCCTATCGAGCCTACATGGAGACGATGTTGTCGTATGGACGAGAGGCTAAACAATCTCAGCTGACAGCCCCTTTATTCTACCAGGACACAGCCGAGCACATGGGCACAGCGAACAGTGCGGGATATAACAAACGGAAGGCTTTCACTGCGAACGGCAGCTCGGTCGATCTCATGGGTCGACTGCACGCAGACATTTTCATGCAAGACCGGTACCTCTTGAACAAGATTCCCATAAAATCCGACTGATACGGGCGCCTCCGACCTTCGCCTTGATGGCCACTGACGTAGAGGGGCATGTAACTGACTATAAGATCGTCATCGAAGACGCAGTCCTGTATGTCCGAAAAGTGAAACCGAATCCAACCGTTCAATTGGGAACATCATGATGTCTTGCCGGCATCATTGAAAACTGTTGACCGCTTCTCGCTTGCAGGAAACAAGCCTATGTTTATGTATACTATGATTGTCTTTTTGAATTTGGTACTAATACTGTTATGTGGAAAATGGAATAGGTCTTTGGATTATGGACGCGGATATTCTCTAATGGACGACGGCTGGATTATGAATGACGGACAAGACGCTTGTAATTGGAAACAAAACCAGCTCACTACCATATCCGACGTGTGCAAACCAAAATGTTCTCCGTGCCTGTTGGAAATATGAGCGTCAACAAAGAAACCCTGTTCCTGGGGGACAAAGCGATTGATCTTGGCCTGTGTTTCAGCGGAGCCTACCCAGAGAACCCGTTTGACTTTAAACATTTCGGTATCAATTTTGTGGCCCTGCATGTGGACGGACAACAGGTCCCAGTCACGGCCTTAACACCGAACTTTGGGAGCGGGAATTTCATTCGAGCCTATCAGAATCTGTTTACAGCGACCGGTCAAATCAACCAGGACGAAGGGAATATGATCAGTCGGGAGGACTACGCGAGCGGATACACGTTGTTCTGTTTCGATCTGACCCCCACCTTAGAGAACGACCATCAGCTGGCCCTCGCCAATCAAGGCAACTTACGGTTGGAAACGAGCCCTTTGCACGAGCCCTTCGGAGCACCGTCAATGTGATCTGCAACGCCGAGTTTGACAACATCATTCAAATGGACAAGGCGTGCAATGCCCTGTGTGACTTTGCCACCTAACATGGATACAGACCAGATAACCACCGTGGGGAGAATGACCCAGGGACGCGTATGGTCGTTCAGGGTGTGTTCTCCAGAGATGTGTTCCCATTAGACCGTGTGTATCCCGCCGCCTACGTCCTCAACACGGATCCAATGAATCGGCCCGGTCAACATTGGGTGACCGTGTACTTGAGAGAAGAGCAGAGCGAATACTTTGACCCGTACGGCCTGCCATCCCTCCATCCCGATTTAACAGACTTCATGGATCAAGGCATAGAGACGTGGTGTTGGAACAGTCAAGCTTTGCAAAGCCTGACCAGTAGCGTGTGCGGACAATATTGCTTGTTCTGCCTGTACCATCGATGCCGGGGAAGAACCCTATCATAGTACAGATGTTTGACGAGCACCCCAAAGCCGAGGACCGAGATGTACTCGTATATGACTAGGCCGCCGTTCATTTCAATGTACAAGCCCCGTTCTGGGCTTAAGTTCTATCGATTTCAATGTACAAGCCCCCTGTTCTGGGTTTCAGTTTTCACGTGGTTGTTCTCACGTTGTTGTTGTTATTATTGTTGAATACAAAAAACAAAATGAGATCTCACCAAAAACCCTGTATTGTGTGTTTCTGTACAATAGGTTACGAGCTTAAGCGGCCATTAATGCCTTAAACAGACATGTGGAGATTCTAATTTTAACCAAACTGGTATACGTCAGTCAATGAATGGGCTGAGAAAGTAGCCAATCAGTGACCTAGGATGGAACCAAATGTAATCAATCAAAATCCAGAAAACAATGGAAGAGCACTGCAGTAAAATAGAGAGCCAATGAAATCAGCCCACAAGTAAATGTTTTGATCTAGTTTAAGAGCGGGCATTCAAGCACAAAATCTGGACAAGGAAGGAAGATGGCAAGTTACAAGAGCAACAGGTGGAGTGAAAAAACTATAGAGTTCGAGGTGCGAGTAAAGACAAGGAAGACGGCGAGTGGAGACTCGTTCAACACCTATAGATTATGTTTATTACTATAAGTTCCATGGTTTCATGTATTTTTTCGTGTCAATACGGTTTCTCGCTGCATGAAGACACTGAGGGTTCCCCACTGGTAATTAACATGGGCAAATAGATGGTAATATTGTCGGGGACCCTGTGCATTCCATGGGTGCTTCGGGAGGGCGGATAAAGGGTATCTATTTTCCCGGAAAGGGTCGGACATTGCCGGAAGGGGACCTTTGTCCTTTTGACCTGGATGTGACCTTTGACCTTTTGACCCGAATGTGACGTCATAGTGATGTCATAGGCGAATCAGGCGAATACCTGCGTATTTGAAGTTTCGGGACTACTTTTTCTGTCCGCGGAAGCTTCTCCCCACGACCGCATCACCGGCAGACCGCATCACCGCAGTGGAATACATGCCTCGTGACCTGCGCATTCCGGTTTTCTCACCCGCGCATGCGTGCGGCCGGATAACACGCGCGAGCGTGCGGCCGGGTCGGGGGAAAACCCAGTGGGAAACCCCGGATGGAACACCCGGTGGGAAACCCGGATGTTGAAGGTCAATACATGCATTCCGTACGTCTAAGTTCTAAGGAAAAATTGGAACTCTTCTGTATTCGGAGGTAGTTTTTGGTCATTCTGAAACCGGAAGTGACGTCACCCACTTGTGCAGACCCACACGACCAAACCACGTGACCTGCGCAGGGACCTGCGCACACAGACCTGCGCACACAGACCTGCGCATGGATGTAAGATGAGTACCCCGATGTAAAAATCAGGGTCCCCGGATGTAAAACATGGCAGACACCCGGATGTCAGATGAGTACCCGGTCAATATGACACCTCCCACGACACATTTGGACCAATAGTGGCCCATCTCTTCCCCAAACATAGCCCCACGCATCCCCAAAATGCCTGCTTTCTATTCTACGGCCAGACTGCGCATGCGCAGAATAATGTAAACGGACGATACATTAGTCCAGTCGGATGCTCCTCCACGAGAGCTTCAAAATAAGACTTCATACGACACCATCGGACATAGACCCCAAAACGTTCACCCAGCGCTATTTACCCACTACGCATGCGCACAGTGACTTTGTTTCAAAAAAATTCACCGCTCAGCTTCGGGACCCCGCCCATCGTGTTCTACGTGTTGAGACGTGAAAAACAAGATACCACAACCCATATCGAAATGAACATGTGTGAATTGCCCAGTATGGACCTATCCACTGAGCCAGTAGGCCTATGGGCCTATCCAGACCTCCGTGAACTTTTCGAAAAATTTAACCGCTTAGCTCCGAGACCCTTCCCATCGTGGTTTACGTGGTGAGACGAAGAAAACAAGACCCCACAACCCATAGTAAAATCCACAAAAAAAATGACCAGCAGGCCCCGATAAGACGGGGACAGATATTAGCCCTTTTGGACATGGTTGATAGGGGTTTTCCCCTATTGTAGGGGTAAAGTCCGCATTCCGCTTTTTATATTTTCGGGACAAATTCTAATTTTACATACACCCACCCTGCCTCTCTCAGCAGGCCCCGATAAGCCGGGAACCGATATTACCCCTTTTGGACATGGTTGATAGGAGTTTTCCCCTATTGTAGGGGTAAAGTCCGTGTTCCGCTTTTTTTCGGGACAAATCCGAAATTTACATGCACCCACCCATGACTTGATCGCCCTGGAGGAGCGCTTCACTTTGACACCTCACTCCTCAAAATGTCCCGAAGATTGTCGGAGAATTTGGGACTAGTTTCTGTCCGCGGAGGCTTTTTCCTGCGATCGCATTACCGCCGACCGCATCACCGCGGAGGAATACATCCCCAAAGGTCACGTGACCGGCAGAACACCTGCGCAAACTCACCATGCGCACTTCCAGGGTTTTTTTCTGCGCATGCGCACTGAACCAAATTTGCGCCGAAATAGCCTTTATATACTACTAATATATAACTTATCGGAGTATATCGGACAAACTGAAAATATATAAAAACTACTCTATCAATTGCAATAAATCTGCACTGTCGGACAAACTGAAACATATAAAAACACTACTCTACCAATTGCAATGGGATGAACCTACGCTCACGTTTTGTTCGGGTAAGACAAGACTCCTTGACTATTAATAGACACAAAATGCACCTGTACTGTGCTGACACAAACTCATGTCTTGCACAACAATTCTATTACTGCGCCGTTGAATATGTATAATTCAATGAAACGCAGCAGTATCGCAGTTACGACTTGTTTGTATTGAATCGGGGTCAGACGGGTCTTTCTTCGTTTTTTCCACTCCCTTTGTTTATATATAAGCTTGAAGCGGAAATGAAACTCTTCAGGCTGGTATGTCTGTTCGCTATTCGAATTCTCAATGTTGTATCTAACTAAGACCTACTTGGGTCATCCACGCGAGCCAGTGTACCAATCGATCTGCGAGGATTTAGGATTTGCCTGACTTGTGAAGATGACTTGGGTCTGCTTGATGTTAATTGCCGTGGCCTTATCAGGATTCAGGGGCCGTTATCGCGCCTTCCACTCATTACTATTGCTGTGTTCGTATTTTCTTTCCAATGTGCAATGATCTTATAGTTCATGCAGATCGATATTCTTATCAAATTTGTCAGAGAAACAGCAGCAATTGGAGAGAAAACGCTTATTGTGGAAGATAGAGTAACTAGTCTAGTATCAAGGTTGTAGGTTTACTCGGTCTACTCACTGGTTGTCCATTTTGGATGCGTCTTTTTAATTCTACACTTTTTGTCATATAGCATTTGTTAACTCTCACTGTGTTTGCGGCTTGTACAGTGTTTTTGTAACAATCTCTGAGCCAAGAAGCCTTCAGCTTGACTTGATCCATGTAACCATGGTAACGAACAAGACGTACGTAGAGTATAGTTTGGATTAATTTCGTTACACTGGGTATACACTACAGGTAATATTTCATAATACCTGTAGGCCATTTAAATATTACGTAGAGCATTTTGTCCAGGGTTGCCACTCAATCGCATACAGGTTGAGTCATGCACTTTCACCATTTACAGGTATGGCAAGGTTAAACAGTCCTCTCCTCGGTCGATACAGCTTCATAGCCTCTTAAAACACGACACAATGGGTGAGTATTTTGCAGACCAGCAAAAGGATAATAATAAATAAATCAAGCAAAGGTTGCGTAAACACAACAATTGGTTGCAATGGCCTTATTTTTGTTCTCAACCACAGCGATGGTGCTCGGTAATTTGTATGGTTCTGGGAGTGTCACGTGATTCATGCAGAGGTTTAGTCAGATTGCTGGGTTATAACCAGGCCCACACATAACTGTACACACTGTACTCAGAACAGACGGAAATCAGACATCAGCGTTGAAAGTTTGTGTAATAGGGCCGAAAAAATTACAGACATCATGGTGGTGAGTAACGGCTGATTATATATGCATCCCTATATTATATACGGAATGTCTTATAACTCTACGTGTACTTCTGGTCGATTTATCAGTCTGACGCTGGTTTTACAAGCCGGAGTACAAACTCTTGTCTACAACATGTGCTTACATTCATTGAGTAGTATTGGGCGGGTCCATCTATATTCAGTGGTGTACATTGGTAGTACATGTATTAGGCCTTACTGCTGCATCCGGATGGGAATTAGATATACCGGTAAACGGATATAAGTGAAAGCAATCTGGGCACAGACATCTCAGGGTGTGCTATAAATGGAATGTTTATCATATGATGATTATCAAACTATTCCCACCAGTAGATTCTATGTCTTTGTACCTTGTCCGATCTCGCACTGTACTGGCACTAGCTACATTCTTGATACAGAGGTGTTAGTTCACTCGCCCTCTACTACTCTTACAAAGGATAGCGATAAGAAATATTAAATCTATAATCAGTCGAATTCAATTTCTTGGCAGTGCTCCACCACACTTTGTAGTATTACTTTCCGAATGTTACCATGGTTACACTCAAAACTAACCCGAGTTTTGGAGGCTATTGGTAACCGTATGATTGAAGGAACTATATACCAAACTGGTAATTCATAATGTCTGTTTTCAATCTGGTGAATTAGACATATACGTGTAAAACAAAATGTAGTGAAAGTAACGTTTATGATAATAAATATGATATTATAGCCGAAACGGTTACCATGGCAACCGTTTGCTATGAGCTGTGATTCCCAAACTTGGAGAAGGGTGAGTTTTTGAAACATGAATTATAAGATGCCAGGGTAAGTTTTCAATATTCGTTTTGATTATGGCTATTCTTGTCCAATTCCCATATTTTCAAAGTTTGAACCTCTTAAACTGTTCGTGTAACCGCGGTATTTCTTATAGGAAATACAATCGGATGCCATAAGAATGTTTTTGTCATGGGATGGAATACAGCTCGTTACTCTGTAAAAATACTTGAGTGACACTCAAGTAAGAGTGGAAATTCATGTCACCCAAGTTGAGTGAAAACACTTGAGGTTGAGTGAAAATCACCCAAGAATGAAGTTTAAGTGAAATTCACTTAGATTTCTCTCAAGTAAAGTGAAGAATTTAAACGGGAAAAGAATACAAAATATTCAGTTAAAGCAAAAGAGAAAATATATACAATAATAATATTAAAACATAACATACTAATGCTGAATTAGTCTGTCCTATTATTTCAAAGCAGTTATAACAACCGTACACGAGGCAACATCGTTCTTCTGAATGCATAAACACATTTTCGAATCAATTCTGGAAAGGAACATATCCTATTCTTCACACACGTCTGAGAAGCACAATATCTACTGGTCAGACTGAGCAACCAATGAAGTGCCTTAGTATAACTGTAATTTTCTTCAAGGTAGACTAGTGTTTTTAGATGCACCATATGCAGAACAACACAAACTGACACGCATATCTTAGAGCTGACAAGGAACTTCAATAGAACAACACATAAATTTCCTTAAAATCATATTCATTCTTTATTAATTTGTTATGGATGAATAAGTTGATGGATTCCAGAGAGCCTTCGCGTGTGATTCTGAGCGATATAAATGTGCATATAAATGTTTACGAGGCGAAGTCGTTTATTCATATTCGCCTGAGATAGTAGAACCCTGGCTAGAGATGGTGGTTGGATATATATCTCGATAACCCTACAACATAACATGGAGCACCGAAGTCCCGCTCTGTCTAAGGATAGAGCCGAATCTGAAGTCTCTCGTATACCAATGGTTCATTAATCGCATATTCTAGAAAACTAAATTAATAGATGACCATACCGGTGATAAACAACGAGTATATATGCATATACAACATATATACTTGGTGTATATTACATGCCGGCGTTCTAGTTCTTTTTCTACAATATGCGGTTAATGAACAATTATTTTGCGATGGCCTTGGTGCAAGATATCACGCTACACCACATGTCGTATATCTCAACCAGTTTTATGAATCCCACCCTTGGTCGTAGAAAGTCGATGATCCAGACGTAGACCAAGTCGATGAAGAACGTTAGCTTAAGGGCAAGTAAACACATCCCGGGAAATGTAGGCTACATGTTTATTCGGGTATTCCAGCTTGCTAATAACGTGAACTGGGTTATAGGCCTTAGAGATCGGTATTTAATATTGGACAGGAAGTGTGGGGGACATTTTCATTATCAACTCATATGTTTAATGTGAATATGAGATCTATTATTATCGTTCGAAATAAACTGAGCGTCATATTAAAAGTCAGCCATTCTGTGTTCTATTTCCTATGCATAGGAATACGGTGACATATCACAGGTTAACGTTTTACGGTTTGCAATGCTGTCAAGGCCATGTCATTTCTGTGGACGCCTCAGAAAACTAAAATTATTCTGGTTTATACAAGAACATAAATTTGGTTAAGTATAGATACTACACTTGAAAAATTAAGCAAGTCATTTTATTAGAAGCCAACCCTATTTTCAAGATAGATATTTCTCGCGATTATTGTCTCTCAAAAACTGCTTTCTGATATAGAATATAACTTCAGCTTATAACCCGTGTCTCGGTATTTCAAATGAAAATAAATAAGCGCGTTTTTCGTGTAAAACCGATGTCGATAAATCGACTTCATAGGACCAGTATCAGGTTTGAAAATATACTATTCCGAATGAAATTTTCAAATTTTATTTTTCTACCAGAACAGTAGATAGTAATAGTGGAGTTCTGGGACAGGGATCCCCTTATAATGCTACAGACGTAACCAGGTCTGTATTCACTTTTAATGCTTTTGATGGCTTTAACCTGGATCCCGCCTCTCTAGCTTCACTCTAGAATAACTACGGTTTTCAGCGAGATATGAATCATGCGGATGTGTTGTCAGCAAAATGGAACAATTTTTAGATCTCTGAAATGGGATGGGTTAGTTGAATGAATAAGGATAAATGGAAGCAGAACAGCCATTCCACTGTGACTCGCGTGACAGTCACTCAGTTATTTTGTTCAGAAATATTTAATACTCACTTTTTCAGTTAGTGTGTTAATTTTATATCAATCTTAACCAAGACACTTACAACACAGGGAACAAAGGTAATAATGCTGATCAAGAAAGTACCGAAATAATAAAGCAAAGTGCGTGACTCGCGTGACCGGCATGAAGACACTCGTCTCACCCGTTCATACAAACGCTAAGATTTGTGGCCCATTTTATGACTAAGTCCTTAATGGAGTACAGGTAACACTGGAGGGGTATATCCAGAACATCAACTGAGATGCTCAAGAAATTTGAAGTGTATCTCTTTATTTTGGTGTACATGGAATGATGTGACTCGCGTGACACAGAACTTGTGACTCGCGTGACATTAACTCTGATCTGAAAAGAAAACATGCAAACTGCTTTCAATAATGAAATGTAGGGAAAATCTCCTACATGACATCTAATCCTTAAGCTTATAACTTTGAAGTCCACTCAGTTCCATCAAACAGAGTCTCAGAGAAACCATCACTTGAAATAAACAGTGTATGTGCCAGGCACACTCAATGCTGCATCTCTTGCTTTTTGGAGACTGTCATCGGTGAACGAAAACTGCGTTCTGTTATTCACTAGGTCTGGGTGAGGCATGTCACATAAGATGTCATCAACTGTTTGCCTCTAACACTCGGTATGAAGAAGAAATGGGTATGTGACTTGTGTGACAAAGATGACGTGACTCGTGTAACACAAGGTTAAGGAAATATACTGCATTAATTCAAACCAGCAAATAAAATTTTCTTTGCTGGAATCTTAGACATATACTGCAGTAGACGTCTTTGATACATGGTTAAAAGTTCCAACTTCTGTTGACTAGTGGGTAAGAAATATAATACTAACATTTGTGACTCGCGTGACACCAAATAATAAGGAGAATTACAAACATCAGAGACTGAAATCACAATATATATATCTGGTCTGTTCTGTGGCTGCAGCCACACTGCTTCTACTGACCTACATCACACAACAGTAGGCAGCTGTCTGAAGTGCTCAAGAAATTTGAAGTGTATCTCTTTAGTTTGGTGTACATGGAATGATGTGACCCGTGTAACACAAAACATTGTGACTCGCGTGACATTAACTCTGATCTGAAAAGGAAACATGCAAAGTGCTTTCAATAATGGAACCAATGTAGGAAAAATCTCCCACATGACCTCTTATCCTTATATTATACATTTGAAGTTTACTTAGTCCCATCAAACAGTCTCAGAGAAACCATCACTTGAAATAAACAGTGTCTGTGCCAGGCACACTCAATGCTGCATCTCTTGCTTTTTGGAGACTGTCATCGGTGAACGAAAGCTGTGCTCTGTTATTCACTAAATCTGGGCGAGGCATCTCGCATAAGATGTCATCAACTGGTTGCCTCTAACACTTAGTATGAAATAGCAATGGGTATGTGAATCGTGTGACAAAGATAACGTGACTCGCGTGACACAAAGTTAGGGAACATACTGCATTAATTCAAACTTGCGAAGGAATTTTTCTTTGCTGGAATCTTAGACATATACTGCAGTAGACGTCTTTGATATATGGTTAAAAGTTCCAACTTCTGTTCACTGGTGGGTAAGAAATAAAATACGTCCATTTGTGACTCGCGTGACACCAAATAATAAGGAGAATTACAAACATAAGAGACTGAAATCACAATAAATATCTGGTCTGTTCTGGGGCTGCAGCAACACTGCTTCTACTGACCTACATTACACAACAGGAGTCAGCTGCCTGACCTAGAAATCATTGGAAATTTCCACTGTGTTGCAGTAGATAGGCACTGATGCCCGGAGCCTCTACTCCGTCACACCTACTTCCCCGGGGGATCAAAACAAGAGTACTTGGTGCCCAACACCCAAATGCTTTATATATTTTTAAACTTGGAATATTGGTGACTCTAAAAATATAGAATGACAGCCTAGATGACACATTTGAAAAAATAAGCTTGATGTGCACTTAGTGTGGAATGGCTGAGAAGCTTTTTTTGACTTTTTAGTGACGTCAATATGACGTAGATATTTGTTAAAGCTGGTCAATTCAGAGCCCTTTCTAAAAGAAGACAGTCAAAGTATAAATCTGGGGCGGGATAGTATTTAGAATCAGTCGGTGATAGTGAATCATTCGCTTCTAAGGGGTATGGCTGGAGAGACAAACGTGCGTCCCAAATGTGAATAAGTGGATCGTATTTTACGAAGACGAGATCCACAACTGCTTTCAAACATTGACCTATTTAAATAAGTAGAACTGGTGGAGCCCGGTGAACTTCTGGGACAGTGTATCATTCCTATCCTATTCTTCATAAGACACAGGCGAAGACCGCATAACATATCCGAAATCAAGCTTCCAGTATCCTCTTAACAAGTGGTCATCATGCTAAATCAGAGCTCATCATGCTAAATCAGAGCTCAAAGGGTATATTGACATGGCCATTTCCATGATTAACAATCAAGGACAAGGATCAGTTATCGAGTACTTGACCAGAGTTTTTCAGGTGTCAGATCCGACGTCCAATATTCATTCGTCCACAAAAGATTTTTGCGACAATAAAACGAAAGTCCTTTTCCATATGACAGTTAGCGTCAATTTCAAATATGCATATAATGTTCTACTACATAGAAGCGGTCTACTGTTTTCAATGATGACAGCCAGACATCGCGATGTTTTTTGCACAAAATCTTAATCACTAACAAATATTGCATGAAACATATGTACAGAAAACGATTGGGTACATTCTCTGTTACCCCAAGAGGAGGAAGAGAAGTAGGAGAAGGTTTAAACAATGCATAAAACTGAGACTGTCGAGTACATATACGATATGTGATAACAGATTCACGCGTCACTATAATCTAGGCAGACACCTTGAATGGAAGAAATACAACCTCCGCCGAAAATAATGTCTCCAAGTGTATTGGGAGTATTCGTTTACCACGAAAGTCAGCCGAACGTGTTGTGGGAAACCTCGTGGGTTATGAATTGTTGCAGGGAGATCATATCAACCCTTATTCCACGCGCATCGTATTGTATTATAGCCAGTGGCAGACCGCCTGTGAGATTACAGAACTGAAATACTTGAGCTTCATCCCAGGCATTATCCATGCTATCTACGAATCGTATGACTACCGAGGTCAACAGGGGGGATGGCTTAATGTCACACTCAAGTTTGTTTCACTCGTTGGGTGTCAGTCTGTTTGGTTGGTGGAGGAAGCCGGAGTACCCGGAGAGAACCACCGCCCTTCTGCAAGTAATTGTCAAACTTCCACAGATGGACCAGCTGGGATCGAACCCGTGTCGGTTCAGCGGTGTGAGGATATCGGTCACCAGCGTAGCGCCTTTGACCACTCGGTCACGACGATTTAATGGTTGTTTTAAAACGAGAGAATCGCAACCCAGAATGTACTGTCTTACGGTAAAACCGAACAGCCTTAAGGTAGGTGCACACAGAGCTTAGTGCCTGCGTGATCGCAGCCGCAAGACTCTTTGCGAGGACGCAAATGTCTGTGTGCACTGGAGACCGCAGTCATTTAGTGCTTGCGTCCCGGGGCGCAGTCGGAATCGCAAGGATCAAAATGATTTGATATTTGTCGGAGCCGTATTCGCCGCAGCCATAGGACGCAAGACAGCGCAAGCAGTGTGCACCGCTCGCCTGCGCGTTGATAAAATTTGCCGGCAATCTATTACCTCTCGACCAATCAAATCGTTGCTGTTACACCACATGATTTCAAGATGGCAATCAACTGTAATTTATTGACGGCAGCCATTTTGTCTGTCAACCTCGTTTCCAGGGGCCATTACGCGCAACCTCCTTCCCAGGGGCCATTCCGCTTTTTTTACCTAGGGACGACGCTGGCTGACAAGGATCGCAGCAATTATTGCGTCCTCGATGTCACACATGATCGCAACAGTCTAGAGGATTGCGTCGTCGCATGACTTTGGGGGGATACGGCTTGCGGCTGCGATCACGCAGTCACAAGCTCTGTGTGCACCTACCTTAAGATATCAATACTTCGTGATGTTAAACAATCATATAGATAGACAACGCATACAAATGTAGGGGAGAAGAATCTGTCTTCGCGATACGACTTTCATTCGAACGTTCAACGAAGCGGAGTGGATTGACCCTTTCGCTATGTGGATTTCAATCCTCATACGGCTGAAGATGTAACGATGTAACACCAGGGGAGAATATGGAACACGAATAGTCCGTGAATAACACGAAGCAACCACCTGTCTTTATGATGCAAATACTTTTCGACGTACAAGCTTTTCGAAATATTGAGAAATACTAATTTCTCGATCTTCTCGCTGTGGATAATCGCTATATAAATGACGCAGTGAAGGATATATATCCACCTTCACTGGATTTGAAGGAAACTACAGATAACCCTACAAGCACATCATATTTAGACCTATATCTCTATAAAAATGAAGCGGGCCTTCTCTCTCGTCGACTGTATGACAACAGAGATGATTACAATTTCGACATCGTAAACTATCCCTTTCTGGACAGTAATATTCCAATGGGACCTGCATATGGCGTATACATATCACGCCTAGTAGCATTTGCTAGATCCTGTGTAAATGTGACGATTTTAATCAACGTCACAAAACAGTTTTGCAGAAACTTATAAAACAGGGCTACACCACAAAGCGCCTCCACTCAGTTTCTCAAATTTGGCGATACATATCGCATGCTGATAGCAAAATACGAGCGTAGTGTGCAAGATCCATGATGTTACGTTTCGTAACTTGTGTCTAATTCCGCTTAACCCGGAGCTAGGGGCCGTATGAACCCATGTACTTCAAGATCCTCATGGTACTCGTATGAACAGTCACAATCAAGACACATCATTCTTTAGATGACGACTTTACAACGAATATTAGCGATACGGATTTGATATTTTTGGGAAATCATGATGTCTTGCCGGCATCATTGAAAACTGTTGACCGCTTTTCTCTTGCAGTAAACAAGCCTATGTTTATGTATACTATGATTGTCTATTTGAATTTGGTGCTAATACTGTTATATGGAATATGGAATAGGTCTTTGGATTTTGGACGCGGATATTCTCTAATGGACGACTCTAAGTTTACTTCAAACATAAACTATTCCTTCCAGGGGACAGTAAAACCAGTCGATGACTTTGACCCGGATGCGGCAGCCCAGACGCTCAAAGACGCAATGACAGGATTTGGTAAGCCTTGGTAATTTGTCAAATAATTTCTACAATTAATAGATTATACAACAACATATGTCTTAATTCAGGCAGAGCCAAGCGTACTTTGCTATCAAACGGGATATCAGCTGTAACTGGTTGTACAGTAATGATTCTAATAATTTGCTACGCTATCTTATGCAACAAGTAAGATGCAAGAGGACTAAATCCTTAAATCCTTGCTATTGTATCCTTGCTATTGTATCCTTGCTATGTACGGTCCTTGCTATTGTATCCTTGCTATGTATCCTTGCTATGTATCCTTGCTATTGTATCCTTGCTATGTACGGTCCTTGCTATTGTATCCTTGCTATGTATCCTTGCTATTGTATACTTGCTATGTATCCTTGCTATTGTATCCTTGCTATTGTATCCTTGGTATGTACCCTTGCTATTGTATCCTTGATATGTATCCTGGCTATGTATCCTTGCTGTGTATCCTTGCTATTGTATCCTTGCTGTGTATCCTGGCCGTGTATCCTGGCCGTGTATCCTGGCCGTGTATCCTGGCCGTGTATCCTGGCCTCCTGGCCGTGTATCCTGGCCGTGTATCCTGGCCGTGTATCCTGGCCGTGTATCCTGGCCGTGTATCCTGGCCGTGTATCCTGGCCGTGTATCCTGGCCGTGTATCCTGGCTATGTATCCTGGCTGTGTATCCTGGCCGTGTATCCTGGCCGTGTATCCTGGCCGTGTATCCTGGCCGTGTATCCTGGCCGTGTATCCTGGCCGTGTATCCTGGCCGTGTATCCTGGCCGTGTATCCTGGCCGTGTATCCTGGCTATGTATCCTGGCTGTGTATCCTGGCTGTGTATCCTGGCTGTGTATCCTGGCTGTGTATCCTGGCTGTGTATCCTGGCTGTGTATCCTGGCTGTGTATCCTTGTTGTTGCATCCTTGTTGTTGCATCCTTGCTATTATATACTTGCTATTTATCCTTGCTAATATTACCCACATCTTTTCTGAGCAGGTACCAGTGAAGGGCCTATTGTAGAAATATTGGGTAACCATTCTTACGAGCAGAGAAATCAAATCCAGGAGGTTTTCAAAACCACATTTGGTCAGGTATGTACCGCAAATCGGAGTTATGTCTCATCATCGTATTTAAGGATGAGTGTTCCAAAACTTGTCTCAGTCTGTTAAAGAATGTCATCTGGCCACTGTTGATAAGCTTGGATGAAGTTCTTGGATTGACCAGTTATGTTTTGGTAGCAAGGCATAATACTGCTTCAATACTCACGTGGATATATTTTGTTCTAACAAGTGATACAATCGTTCATTAGTCCAGATTATACAGATATCCAAGATACAGATGTAAGTAAAGCTGTAGGATATGGATTACATCCAACCAGTCACCCAAACAGCTGATGAGATTGCAGGCTTTCAAGAGGAGAATTAGCACAATCTGAAATGATGCGATTACCACGTTAAAGCTGAGCAAGTGAGTGAGTTGGGGTCTAACGTCGCGTCCAGCAATATTTCGGTCATGTATCACCGATATGATATGATATGATTAACTAGATATGTGTGTCTAACCATGTACAGTCATCATGGAAAGAAATTTATCTTTCCCTTCTCAGAATACAATATATTGTTCTTCTATACAATTTTGTATTTCTTCTGATTATTATAGGATCTTGTGGAGGAATTGAAATCGGAGCTTGGGGGAAAATTTGAAGATATAGTTGTAGCCTCTTTGACTCCTCCACGAGTATTTGATGCCAGAGAACTTAACAGGGCCATCAAGGTATGTATTCTCTTTCCACTGTTACAGGGTCATCTCCGTCTTTATTCTCTATCCACTGTCACAGGGTCATCTCCGTCTTCATTATCTATCCACTGTCACAGGGTCATCTCCGCCTTTATTATCTATCCACTGTCACAGGGTCATCTCCGTCTTTATTATCTATCCACTGTCACAGGGTCATCTCCGTCTTTATTCTCTAACATCTGTCACAGGGTCATCTCCGCCTTTATTCTCTATCCTCTGTCACAGGGTCATCTCCGTCTTTATTCTCTATCCTCTGTCACAGGGTCATCTCCGTCTTTATTCTCTATCCTCTGTCACAGGGTCATCTCCGTCTTTATTCTCTAACATCTGTCACAGGGTCATCTCCGCCTTTATTCTCTATCCACTGTTACAGGGTCATCTCTGTCTTTATTCTCTATCCTCTGTCACAGGGTCATCTCCGTCTTTATTCTCTATCCACTGTCACAGGGTCATCTCCGCCTTTATTCTCTATCCTCTGTCACAGGGTCATCTCCGCCTTTATTATCTATCCACTGTCACAGGGTCATCTCCGCCTTGATTCTCTATCCTCTGTCACAGGGTCATCTCCGCCTTTATTATCTATCCACTGTCACAGGGTCATCTCCGTCTTTATTGTCTATCCACTGTCACAGGGTCATCTCCGCCTTTATTCTCTATCCACTGTCACAGGGTCATCTCCGCCTTTATTCTCTATCCTCTGTCACAGGGTCATCTCCGCCTTTATTCTCTATCCACTGTTACAGGGTCATCTCCGTCTTATTCTCTATCCTCTGTCACAGGGTCATCTCCGTCTTTATTCTCTATCCACTGTCACAGGGTCATCTCCGCCTTTATTCTCTATCCTCTGTCACAGGGTCATCTCCGCCTTTATTATCTATCCACTGTCACCGGGTCATCTCCGCCTTTATTCTCTATCCTCTGTCACAGGGTCATCTCCGCCTTTATTATCTATCCACTGTCACAGGGTCATCTCCGTCTTTATTCTCTATCCACTGTCACAGGGTCATCTCCGCCTTTATTATCTATCCACTGTCACAGGGTCATCTCCGCCTTTATTCTCTATCCTCTGTCACAGGGTCATCTCCGCCTTTATTCTCTATCCACTGTTACAGGGTCATCTCCGTCTTTATTCTCTATCCTCTGTCACAGGGTCATCTCCGCCTTTATTCTCTACCCACTGTCACAGGGTCATCTCCGTCTTTATTCTCAAGCCACTGGCACAGGGTCATCTCCGCCTTTATTCTCTAGCCACTGTCACAGGGTCATCTCTGTCTTTATTATCTATCCACTGTCACAGGGTCATCTCCGTCTTTATTCTCTATCAACTGTCACAGGGTCATCTCCGCCTTTATTCTCTACCCACTGTCACAGGGTCATCTCCGTCTTTATTATCTATCCACTGTCACAGGGTCATCTCCGCCTTTATTCTCTATCCACTGTTACAGGGTCATCTCCGCCTTTCTTCTCTAGCCACTGTCACAGGGTCATCTCCGCCTTTATTCTCTATCCACTGTTACAGGGTCATCTCCGCCTTTCTTCTCTAGCCACTGTCACAGGGTCATCTCCGTCTTTATTATCTATCCTCTGTCACAGGGTCATCTCCGTCTTTATTATCTATCCACTGTCACAGGGTCATCTCCGTCCTTATTATCTATCCACTGTCACGGGATCATCTCCGCCTTTATTCTCTATCCACTGTCACAGGGTCATCTCCGCCTTTATTCTCTATCCACTGTTACAGGGTCATCTCCGCCTTTCTTCTCTACCCACTGTCACAGGGTCATCTCCGCCTTTATTCTCTATCCACTGTCACAGGGTCATCTCCGCCTTTATTCTCTATCCACTGGTCATCTCCGCCTTTCTTCTCTAGCCACTGTCACAGGGTCATCTCCGTCTTTATTATCTATCCTCTGTCACAGGGTCATCTCCGTCTTTATTATCTATCCACTGTCACAGGGTCATCTCTGCCTTTATTCTCTATCCACTGTCACAGGGTCATCTCCGCCTTTATTCTCTATCCACTGTCACAGGGTCATCTCCGTCTTTATTATCTATCCACTGTCACAGGGTCATCTCCGCCTTTATTCTCTATCCACTGTCACAGGGTCATCTCCGCCTTTATTCTCTATCCTCTGTCACAGGGTCATCTCCGCCTTTATTCTCTATCCACTGTCACAGGGTCATCCCGCCTTTATTCTCTATCCACCGTTACAGGGTCATCTCCGTCTTTATTCTCTATCCTCTGTCACAGGGTCATCTCCGTCTTTATTCTCTATCCACTGTCACAGGGTCATCTCCGCCTTTATTCTCTATCCTCTGTCACAGGGTCATCTCCGCCTTTATTATCTATCCACTGTCACAGGGTCATCTCCGTCTTTATGCTCTATCCACTGTCACAGGGTCATCTCCGCCTTTATTCTCTATCCACTGTCACAGGGTCATCTCCGCCTTTATTCTCTATCCTCTGTCACAGGGTCATCTCCGCCTTTATTCTCTATCCACTGTCACAGGGTCATCCCGCCTTTATTCTCTATCCACTGTTGCAGGGTCATCTCCGTCTTTATTCTTTATCCTCTGTCACAGGGTCATCTCCGTCTTTATTCTCTATCCACTGTCACAGGGTCATCTCCGCCTTTATTCTCTATCCTCTGTCACAGGGTCATCTCCGCCTTTATTATCTATCCACTGTCACAGGGTCATCTCCGTCTTTATTCTCTATCCACTGTCACAGGGTCATCTCCGCCTTTATTATCTATCCACTGTCACAGGGTCATCTCCGCCTTTATTCTCTATCCTCTGTCACAGGGTCATCTCCGCCTTTATTCTCTATCCACTGTCACAGGGTCATCCCGTCTTTATTCTCTATCCACTGTTACAGGGTCATCTCCGTCTTTATTCTCTATCCTCTGTCACAGGGTCATCTCCGTCTTTATTCTCTATCCACTGTCACAGGGTCATCTCCGCCTTTATTCTCTATCCTCTGTCACAGGGTCATCTCCGTCTTTATTCTCTATCCACTCTCACAGGGTCATCTCCGCCTTTATTCTCTATCCTCTGTTACAGGGTCATCTCCGCCTTTATTATCTATCCACTGTCACATGGTCATCTCCGCCTTGATTCTCTATCCTCTGTCACAGGGTCATCTCCGCCTTTATTATCTATCCACTGTCACAGGGTCATCTCCGTCTTTATTGTCTATCCACTGTCACAGGGTCATCTCCGCCTTTATTCTCTATCCACTGTCACAGGGTCATCTCCGCCTTTATTCTCATCTCTGTCACAGGGTCATCTCCTTTATTATCTATCCACTGTCACAGGGTCATCCTCTTTATTCTATCAACTGTCACAGGGTCATCTCCGCCTTTTTCTCACCCACTGTCACAGGGTCATCTCCGTCTTTATTATCTATCCACTGTCACAGGGTCATCTCCGCCTTTGTTCTCTATCCACTGTCACAGGGTCATCTCCGCCTTTATTCTCTATCCTCTGTCACAGGGTCATCTCCGCCTTTATTATCTATCCACTGTCACAGGGTCATCTCCGTCTTTATTCTCTATCCACTGTCACAGGGTCATCTCCGCCTTTATTCTCTATCCACTGTCACAGGGTCATCTCCGCCTTTATTCTCTATCCTCTGTCACAGGGTCATCTCCGCCTTTATTCTCTATCCACTGTTACAGGGTCATCTCCGTCTTATTCTCTATCCTCTGTCACAGGGTCATCTCCGTCTTTATTCTCTATCCACTGTCACAGGGTCATCTCCGCCTTTATTCTCTATCCTCTGTCACAGGGTCATCTCCGCCTTTATTATCTATCCACTGTCACCGGGTCATCTCCGCCTTTATTCTCTATCCTCTGTCACAGGGTCATCTCCGCCTTTATTATCTATCCACTGTCACAGGGTCATCTCCGTCTTTATTCTCTATCCACTGTCACAGGGTCATCTCCGCCTTTATTATCTATCCACTGTCACAGGGTCATCTCCGCCTTTATTCTCTATCCTCTGTCACAGGGTCATCTCCGCCTTTATTCTCTATCCACTGTTACAGGGTCATCTCCGCCTTTATTCTCTATCCACTGTCACAGGGTCATCTCCGCCTTTATTCTCTATCCACTGTTACAGGGTCATCTCCGCCTTTATTCTCTATCCACTGTCACAGGGTCATCTCCGCCTTTATTCTCTATCCACTGTTACAGGGTCATCTCCGCCTTTCTTCTCTAGCCACTGTCACAGGGTCATCTCTGTCTTTATTCTCTATCCTCTGTCACAGGGTCATCTCCGTCTTTATTCTCTACCCACTGTCACAGGGTCATCTCCGTCTTTATTCTCTAGCCACTGGCACAGGGTCATCTCCGCCTTTATTCTCTAGCCACTGTCACAGGGTCATCTCTGTCTTTATTATCTATCCACTGTCACAGGGTCATCTCCGTCTTTATTCTCTATCAACTGTCACAGGGTCATCTCCGCCTTTATTCTCTACCCACTGTCACAGGTTCATCTCCGTCTTTATTATCTATCCACTGTCACAGGGTCATCTCCGCCTTTATTCTCTATCCACTGTCACAGGGTCATCTCCGCCTTTATTCTCTATCCACTGTTACAGGGTCATCTCCGCCTTTCTTCTCTAGCCACTGTCACAGGGTCATCTCCGTCTTTATTATCTATCCTCTGTCACAGGGTCATCTCCGTCTTTATTATCTATCCACTGTCACAGGGTCATCTCCGTCTTTATTATCTATCCACTGTCACGGGGTCATCTCCGCCTTTATTCTCTATCCACTGTTACAGGGTCATCTCCGTCTTTATTCTCTATCCTCTGTCACAGGGTCATCTCCGTCTTTATTCTCTATCCACTGTCACAGGGTCATCTCCGCCTTTATTCTCTATCCTCTGGCACAGGGTCATCTCCGCCTTTATCATCTATCCACTGTCACAGGGTCATCTCCGTCTTTATTCTCTATCCACTGTCACAGGGTCATCTCCGCCTTTATTCTCTATCCACTGTCACAGGGTCATCTCCGCCTTTATTCTCTATCCACTGTCACAGGGTCATCTCCGCCTTTATTCTCTATCCACTGTCACAGGGTCATCCCGCCTTTATTCTCTATCCACTGTTACAGGGTCATCTCCGTCTTTATTCTCTATCCACTGTCACAGGGTCATCTCCGCCTTTATTCTCTATCCTCTGTCACAGGGTCATCTCCGCCTTTATTATCTATCCACTGTCACAGGGTCATCTCCGCCTTGATTCTCTATCCTCTGTCACAGGGTCATCTCCGCCTTTATTATCTATCCACTGTCACAGGGTCATCTCCGTCTTTATTGTCTATCCACTGTCACAGGGTCATCTCCGCCTTTATTCTCTATCCACTGTCACAGGGTCATCTCCGTCTTTATTCTCTATCCACTGTCACAGGGTCATCTCCGTCTTTATTATCTATCCACTGTCACGGGATCATCTCCGTCTTTATTCTGTATCCACTGTCACAGTGCTCTTTGGAAGATTGTTCTGTAATGCAATCTAAATGACAGTCCATCATCGTCACCTGTGACGGTGTGCAGCAACTCAATTGTATCTGTTTCTACGATTTCATTTTTTTCCTTTTGTTGCTTTTTGGTTTAATAAGGGAGCGGGAACAGACGAAAACACCCTGATCGAAATTATGAGCACAAGATCGAACGCCGAGTTGGAAGAAATCAAAGAAGCCTACAAGAATGGTAATTTTGAATTGTCACACAGTTTTCGTCACTTTAACATTGAAGTAGATTGTAATTCTGTATTGTTCAGACCAGGCACAAGAAAAGAGCTGATACTGGCGATGATCAGTTTGACAAGCACCTCACTGCTATAGTAATACCTCGGCCACCAATTCGGACAGGATTCTTGCTCGAGTGGACTACCGGTTGACGGAATTGAAATAGGCCAATATACCTAAAACCTGATGAGGTTTAATTCCTCTTTCAATCAGGTGATGATTTGTGCATGAAGGTGATCATTTACTCTGAAATATGGCGTAACCCCTCAATAATTTAATTGTCAACGCACAGTACATGTGCTGCTGGGCGTGAAGTCCTATGTGTAACCAGATACAAGATAAAATCTTACTCTTCCGGCTGGGCCGGTCCAGGGGCCTCGTGTTGGCAATTAAATTGATGTCGTGTTACATGAGGTGGCAGTGTAATTGAATTGTATTATATTCCCCACCTGACATTTAATTGTCATGTATATACATTGGATCATGGGATAGAAGGGGGACAAAACGTCATCATGTTTCAGGCCTATTAGGAATTCATTCTGAGGAGAGCCGTAGTTACCCGCACGGGCGACCAAAGGCCTAAGGTACGACAGTCTAATTCAAACATCAAAGTCTCCAAAGCGGGACCCGCATTACGTCACTCTCTCGACTGGGACTGTTGTTGGATGAACTACAAACAAACCAAAGGGGGATAGAGAGACTTTAAGAAAGATGGGATGGGATGGGGTGGGGTTACTGATATAGAGTCTCACCTTTTTGAGTAGAGAAGAAGGGAAACATCGTACAAGGCAAGATTCTTGTTCAGTTGTATAGTGTTTCGTGAATCCTCAAATTCTCAGCGCCACGGGCGTCCGTCTGGACAGATACCATTTTATTTGTGTGACGTATCGGAGTTAGTCCAGGTTAGACCCGTTCTGAAATTCTCAGCGGCACGGGCGTCTGTCTGGACAGATACCATTTTATTTGTGTGACGTATCGGAGTTAGTCCAGGTTAGACCCGTTCTGAAATTCTCAGCGCCACGGGCGTCTGTCTGGACAGATACCATTTTATTTGTGTGACGTATCGGAGTTAGTCCAGGTTAGACCCGTTCTGAAATTCTCAGCGTCACGGGCGTCTGTCTGGACAGATACCATTTTATTTGTGTGACGTATCGGAGTTAGTCCAGGTTAGACCCCTTCTGAAATTCTCAGCGTCACGGGCGTCTGTCTGGACAGATACCATTTTATTTGTGTGACGTATCGGAGTTAGTCCAGGTTAGACCCCTTCTGAAATTCTCAGCGTCACTACGTCACTCCGGTCAGAAAACTATTTGCGTAACATACATGTACCTGCGTCATTTTGGGTAGGATCCTTTCTAACATTGTCAGCGTGCGTAACGTACCTTCTTGACATTCTCAGTGTCACTGATTCACTCACTCGAAGTGTCGCTGACTCACTCCAGAGAGATACCTTCTTATCTGAGTATTGTACCTATATCACTCCATTTTTGACATTTTTAGTGTCACTAGCAATTCAATTCAATTCAATTTAATTTTATTGTACATTACATCCCATTGGGATCGGGACAGCGTACAAAACAATAATGCAGTAAGAAACATAATAAATTTGAACAAACAGTAAATACTACCTGTAACCAACATGACATATATTGACTAGTAGCATATTGACTAGCAGTGTTCACTGAACAGACTACTGAAACTATTAGTGTAATATTTATTTTTATTTTACTAAGGTGGGGGGCCAATTCTCTGAAGGTACCAGTGGTACATAGTTTCTCCTATTAGGTTTATTAGGGATTTGCCTTTAGTTGATAGCATAATAATAAATTTGTTCTGTGGTGACATAGTAGCGAAGGGGGAGGGGGGATCTTCTGGCTGATCGCAATGAACAACTTAACTTTCTTTAGAAAATAACTGACATTGTGTAGCAAAATGAACTTCGTCCTCCAGGACGTTACATGTATGACATACACGCTGTTCTAATGGGGTGACTGGGCGTGTATACCTCCCAGTTTCAATTGTCAGTTTATGGTTACTAAGGCGAAGTTTCGTCAGGAACCGTCTAACATCAGGTGTACGTATTTGAACTAAATAATCCTCAAATTTTAAGTCCTTTTTAAATAATCGATATGTTCGCATTTTATTGCTAGTACCATTGCTATAATCTTGCATAGATTGTCTAAATGAGGAATCAAAATACTATAGCTGACTCATTCCAGACAGATACCTTCTCTGGGTAACGTACCCGCGAGACCCTCTGCACATTTGTGCGCGTCACTACGGATCATACATGTATTTATTATTTGCGTAACGTACATGCGTCACATCATGTGAGACCCTTTCTGAAATTCCTAGTCACTACGTCACTACGATACCTTTTTATTTGTATAACGCATCTGCGTCACTCTCGATTACACCCGTTCCAGAATCGTCAATGCGTTACTCCGGACACAAACCTGCAGTGCGACCACCTCTAAAATTTTCAGCATCACAACTAACAGATGCCTTTTTATTTGCGTAACATATATCCGCGTCGCTTTAGAATGTATTGGATGGATTTGCGTTACATATCTGCCTCTCTAAAATTGTCAGCGTCTCCATTTAGCTGCTGACAGATGCCTTTCTATTTGCGTTTGATATCTTCAGCTCCAGTTTAGTTTTGGAATACCGCATTCATGGGGTGGAAAAGAACTCTTATAGATACAGGACAGAGAGAAGAGAATTAAGGTTTATAGCTTTATAGCGACGATCAAGCAAAATTCTAAGTATTCTGACAAAAACAAGTCAACAACCCAACTAACCAGAAGTGATCAACACTATTCACTATATAGCATTTCTTGGTTAAACAAAAACATTTAAATGTAACAATTTTAGACAAATTGCAACCCATCAGTACCACATGGTGGATGATTTAACACATTAATAGTATACGGAATATGTTTTTTCAATGTGCACCACCAACATGTTCAGGTAACATTTTTGCTTTTTAAATTCTACAGCATTTCTTGGAGGGGATCTGGGGAGTTTGGTTTAATGTCAATGTTATTTCACTCATATGGTGACAGCCAGCTTTAATGGTAGAGGACCCCGGAGTACCCGGAGAGAAGTGCCGCCCTTCAGCGCATTTCTTGGGTGAACAAATATATCATAAACGTACCTGTAGTTTGAATTTGACTCATGGTTAACCAATGACAGCTGCACACCTGTGAGCATAATATTTTGTTATTAGTTCATCACTTTGTGAGCATAATATTTTGTTATTAGTTCATCACTTTTTGAACACTATAGCATTTCCTGGTTGAACAATTACAATATTTTGAACCAGGACACTTCAGGATATCTTGGTCCGCTGACCTACATATATCAAGAGGATAATCGTTGCCTGGAGTTTTACAGGTACGTTAGGCATATGAAGATGTCTCTGGGGAGAAGTAGTGACGCTGACATTTTACTGAGGGTCTCCCCTGAAGTGACACAGGTAGGTTATGCAAGCCAAAAGGTGTCTGTCCGAAGTGGGGCAGTGGCGCTGTCAATTTAGAAAGTTTCATGTGGAGTGATACACCTGGAGTGGTCCTTTTAGAGGGACAGTGTCAAATTCAGAGAGAGTATTGTGAGTATTGTATCTGATTCCGTCAATTTCGCTGCAGCAAAGCTTCTGCCTAGGGGCAACAGACTCACAAAAATTTAATCTTTGACATTCACTGTCACCCGCAATACATTCCAGTGATCGCTTACATGAAAGAATGACCCAAATTCTTTCATTTGAAATTCAGAATTTGAAACGGAACTGGAAGAGGATCTGCAGTCGGATACAAGTGGCTACTTTGGACGACTGATGGTGTCACTCTGTAATGCCGGACGAGATGAATCAGAAGATGTCGATTATGATATGGCTGTGGAAGATGCCAATAAAATTAAGGAGGTATGTCGAAAAGTAAAGCTTGGAAAACATCAAATCTCCCGATCTAGTACGATACTTGCTGAGCGAATAGTTCTCGGAGTAATAATAACATCAGTGGATGATAAATCCATGTTGTTTCCGAACTAGAATTTGGGGAAGTTTTGAGATTTTGACAACATATGCTCTTTCCTACATGTATAACATTATGGACCATCAGCAAGATAGATTTCTGTGGGCCTGCTGATCCTGCTATATGAGTACAGGTGTGGGGGATAACCACCCTTTTCTGAAGTTGTTTTGCATCTAGATGTCGATAGCCGATCTGTGTGTATTCTCTTCAGGGAGCTTGATGTTCTTCTCTTGCTCACCTATTTAAATTGTCAATTTCATGAAATGTCGATTATCGAGCTCGCAAGGTGTAAAGCTACGAGTGTTTTTGATTGGTTGAAGCTGCGTGCTGGCAATAGGCTTAACAGGTTAGGGAAAACCTCTCTCTAAATATGGAGGTAAAAAAGGTCGTTTTTGTCCAATAAATTCAATGATATATCGAAGATAGAAACATCCGCCATAGGCGACCATGGATATATTTATCCGCATCGGATGGTATTGAAAAAAACAATTTGTCGTCTATCTGATTTGCATAAGAATAGACGACATGTTTTGTTCTGTTAACAATTAGACTATGCACACTTTCATTGGAAAACCACTGTTCCGGCATGTAACAATATTTAAAGTAAGTCGCCTGAAGATTTTGTGGCGTTATGATGAATAAGTCAAAAGTTATCAAGCAAAAACGACCTTTTTTACCTCCATTTTTAGAGAGAGGTTTCCCCTAACCTGCTTAAGAAAGGTCGGAGTATATATCCCGCGATATGTTACCTAACCCAGGTAAATCTCGTCACCCGGTGTCACCCACACTTTAACTTTGAATTTATTTTCCATGACCATTTCTACGTTTCCTGTCTAGGCGGGTGAAGCCCAGTGGGGGACAGAAGAGGCGGACATCAACGCTGTCCTTTGTCGAAAAAGTTTTCCTCAGTTGAAGGCGACATTCTTCGCCTACAGACAAGAAGATTGTGCCAACAAGGACATCAAGGAGTCTATCGAGAGCGAGTGTAGTGGGCCTACACAGGACGGATATTTAGCTATAAGTAAGATTCCAGATTTTGTTTTTTGCTGAATTCTTCACCTCACCACTGTTAAATTTGGATGACCACGAGTTACTTGTAAGACATTGCCGCCCTTATATTTACATTTATCCTTCAATTACAAGCGTCTAGTCCGTCATTCATAATCCAGTTGTCGTCCATTAGAGAATATCCGCGTCCATAATCCAAAGACCTATTCCATATTCCATATAACAGTATTAGTACCAAATTCAAAAAGACAATCATAGTATACATAAACATAGGCTTGTTTCCTGCAAGAGAGAAGCGGTCAACAGTTTTCAATGATGCCGGCAAGACATCATGATGTTCCAAAAATATCAAATCCGTATCACTGATCAGTGACATAATTTGTCACCTCTTTCTCACTTCCAGTACTCAAATGTGATGTGGTGTCCTATTTTAATGGAGTTCACCAGTTGATGGCAAAGGGGAGCAAATCTTGCAACCCTTGGAGCACCGGTGCCCTCTATCTCATTGAACTACCAAACTTGCATCGATGAATAGTCTTATCCTGATGTTCAATGAGATAGAGGGCACTGGTGTTTCAGCAGTTGCTAGATTTGCTCCCCTTTGCCATCAGGTGGAGAACACATTGTGCAAAGTTTCTTTGCTTGTGTGATTTAAGCCAATGTTGTTACATTCGGACAGTAAAAGCAGCAGAGGATTTACCTAGCTATTTTGCGTGGAGAATTAACAAAAGTGTGTCGGGATTTGGAACGAATGACAGAGATCTCATCCGCCAAATAATCTCCAGAAGCGAGGTAAGTAAACAAAATCATTTCAGCAATTTCAGTAATCTTTGATGCGAGAACGATGAAGACGTACTCAGATAAATGGATGTTGAGATGAAGCAATGTTGCCCTGGTTGGATAAATGGATGTTGAGATGAAACAATGTTGCCATGATCAGATAAATGGATCTTAGAATGGAGCATGCAGTGTTCTCAAGGTTGGACTATGTGCTAGTGTTCATGATCGGCTTCCATTATATTTCAAAGACAGATCTGCCTAATATGAAAGCCAGGAAAGGAGCCACTAAAACATTTTTTTGGACTCTCATTGAGTTATACATGAGCAGTGTGACTAACGTCACAGGACCTACGAAGTAGGGTAGGCATTAGGACTCCGACGCGAACTGAACTCTTGGAAATCCCCACCCCCAGTTGAAATCCTGCCTATATTAAGATGGGCACTGCCCAAGTCAGAATCACCAGTGATTTTCATCAAAAATCACCAGAAATTTTCATCAAAAGTAGGTCAGGTCAGAACTTGTTGGTAACCGTCTCCTAATGCGCCTTCATTCCAAAAATAAATAACGATCGCCGATTTAATTTTACAATTTTTTAACTAAAGGAAACATATTGAATAAAAAAGTTCAGTAGATTTCAGGCTTTACGTGTGAAAATACATTTATACATCTCTTTAATGGTTTTCAGTGCCATGGATCAAGATTTGAAATGACAAGAAAAATTTAGAGATATTTTGTTTACACATGTAATGTTTTTGTTTAAATTATATCCCAGTGTGATATATAGTCAATATTCAAGAGGTACAAAAAAACTCGAAGTATGTGCTCATATTTTCACATCATGATCAAAGTTACTTGATCTAGTTAAATTCTACCCAAACTAAAGAAAATAAATTAAGATCCTTTAAACATGCCGTCAATGCCAGATGTTGAGTTTTATACAGCTGTAGATCAGGGCTCTGGGTGCATATATCATGTTTCCATACACTTGATGCACCCAACAGCAAAAAGAAAGCCTCCTTGAACAACCTATCTTTGTACAGGTACATGTAACTCAGAAAATACCATTCTCTCTCAAAAGAAAACAATTCGCGCCAGGAAGGCCTTTTTTTATTAAGCTAATTTTGTTATGTAGGGGCCTACTTAGATTCAATAATTGTCACGAAATTTCTCTGATTATATCTTAATTGCAACCATGCTTGTTCCTCAAACCTGACATGCTTGAGCTATGTACATGTATAACACACTTTCATTTGAGAGTCCAGACATTCCACCATTCATGTGAACAAATTGTACTCAACATGGAATAATTAAATTCACACTACCAAATAGTTCACCAGCTGTTAGTTTTGAGATTCATTTCTACAGTATCAGTACTGTGTTACTATCTGTAGCAGTTGAAACCCAGTAAAACTTAAACAATTAAAACCAGTAAAGAAATTTGTCTGTTGAATAACAGAAAATATGGTATGGAGATTTGAATGAGTAAACTACTAAACAGCTTTACATGATACCAACAAAATGTCCCAACACAAGCTGATAAATTCCTTGGGTGGCTTGCAGGATGGCTTTGTTTCACCCTCAGTAAACTTTTATCATTGTTGCTCACACAGACTAATCTGAAGGATGATACCACACCTTTCTTTGTTCTGCTGGGTTATTGCACCAGGCTGACTTAATTGGTTGATGTAGGATATTTCACCACCAGTGGGCAATTTGACCTGAATTTGAAGCCTGATGTGGTCTGTGATGAAATGTTTGGATGTGAAATAGGATAAACGTTAAAGGCCACAGTTTACATATATCTATAACAATATACTAAATTGTGTGTATTGAGGATGGCAACTTGGTAATAGCAGTGTAGATAAATGCACTAACAAATGATGGAAAATTAGCATTTCCTATTTCATTATCCCACCACGTTTTGTACTGTGTTATATATACAGTGAAACATACAGCCAAGGGTTCCCAATGGGCATGACAGTGCACTCGCTGAGCCATCAATAAATAATAAAAAAAATAATTATGAATCAAATTTTCATCAGAATTCGGTCAGCTCAGAACTTGCTGGTAACAATGCCCTAATGCACGTTCATGCCAAAAATCAAGGTTCTAATGTCAACGGTTCTTCTTATTTTGCCGACGAAAGGATTCGGATGGGCTGTCTGACTGACTCAAGGACTCATTACCGGACAATTTGCGATCTGTAGCCTTCTTCGTAGGAACAGATCCATTATATATTTTAGGTTTAGAGTTTTATTGCAATCCATGATCAGTCACAATAGGACTGTTTTACAATACTTATATATCCCTTAAAAATATATTGACCTACATCCGAATCCTTTCGTCGGCAAAATAAGGAGAACCGTTGACATTTTTTGCATGACGGTGCATTAGGGAACTGTGACCAGCAAGTTCTGAGCTGATCGAATTCTGATGGGAATTTCTGGTGATTTTTGATGAAAATCACCGGTGATTCTGACTTGAGCTGTACCCATCTTAATATAGGCAGGATTTCAACTTGGGGGGGGGGTTTCCAAGAGTTAAGTGCGCGTCGGAGTCCTAAATGCTAGGTCCTGTGACGTTAGTCACACTGCCATGTTTTATATCTGGGGACAAAATATCTCCCACAGTGTGTGTAAGTTCATTATGGCTGAATTATACATAATCTGTATCGTAATCTTCTATTTCAGATTGACATGGTGGAAATAAAGGAATCTTATTTTGCTCAGTTTGAGAAGAGTTTGGAAGAGGCGGTAGAGAATGACTGTGGAGGAGACTATATGAGCATGTTCTTGGCGATACTTAAGGAACAATAATGTCATTTTAGGCGTTAAGGAACACTAAATGTATCGATTTGAGGCGAACCTTAAGGGACAGTAAATATATCGGTTCATGACTATCCTTGAACAGTAAATATCTTGGTTCATAGCAATACTCCAAGAACAGTATTACGTGTCGATTCTTAGTCCTTAATGAACAGTAAATGTATCGATCTATTGTGATCCTTAAGGAATGGTAAATATATCGGTTCATGCGCTCCTTACATGGAACAGTGAACATCTAGCGGTTCTAGCGATCCCCAAGGAACAGTAATATGTTGTTTCTAGAAGTTCTTAATGAACAATAAACGCGAATCTGAAGGAACAGTAACTATATCGGTGCTGGCCATACAAAATGAGCCTCTGATCTATCAGTTCATGACGGACCGTAAGGAACCGTAGGCTAATATGTCCTTAAGCACATTAAGGTGTCGGTGCATTGGGATGCTAAAGGAACAATAATATATGGCAGATTCTATGATAAAGGGGTCATTTTACTCCCAAAAAATAAAATAAAATAAACTTATCTAAAATAAATATATTTCACCACGGACCGGAGGAATATTTTATGAAGGACCACCCTGAATTCAGTGACTACAATTACTACTGATTTCCATTGTTGCTAATGTTACTTTTGACGGAACTGGTGAGAAAAAGGTTTGGTGATGTTTAGAATCTAATTGTATCTATCTTACTAAGTAGTGTATAGATTAGTTTAATGACTGCTGCTGCTGTTATCTCATTGTTATGTGGCTGAAAATGATAACTCTATGACCTGTTATCCCTTCCCAGTACCTACTGTTGCTAATGTTACTTTTCTTGACGGAAAATTTTAGATCACTCTCTGGAAAAAATGTGAACAGTTGTAACCTGTCTGACTGATGTGCTGACCGGGAAACACACATATATACTAGCAAAGAAACTTCCAAAGCAGGGCTGCAGTTGGGAACCTTCAAACAGAATTCCATTTGTGGCATATGTTACAGGCCGAGTTTGACGGAAGTAACATTAGCAACAAGCAGTGTTAATTACATATGTGTTCCAAAGAGGTTGAATTCCAAATATTCCACAAATAAATAACATCCTGGATTATAAATTTTTTTTTACATTCTGTCACTCCATATCCTGTATCAAACTGAAAAGACTCGAGTTGTTGCCAATGTTACGCATGTTGAAGGACAAAAGTAACATTAGCAACAAAGGACATTAACTCGACAAAATTGTATTGAAAAGAATTAATTGTGCCGTCCTACACACCAAAATCACTATTGAGATTGATTTTATGCTCAAATAATGACCTGTCATATATTTCTGCAATAAATAGATATTCATTTGTGGGAGTTGTCCCTCAAATAGTGTTATGTTAGCCATCAAATTACTCCCCAAAACACAGTAAAATGTGACCATATTTCTTGACATATTTGATAAAAAATAACACACTTAATTATAGTTAGGAGTCTCTATCTTTGAATGATAACGGATTTTTTTTTATGTCCAGTGTAAATGTAACCCACTGGGTGACCACTTTACCATGGAATCTGCCATATCCATTCATAGCGACCATTTAGGAACACTAATGAATAGGTTCACAATGACCTATAACAAACGATAATGGATAGATTCATAGAAACGTTTACACATAATAAATTATGGGTTCATAGAAATCCCTAAGGAAGACAATTATCGATTTGTGCACTCAACGGAACTTGGCGATCCTCAACGAACAATGTGTCGGTGGACGTTCAAAGGTCCGAGAAAATCCAGTATTGATGGTATTTATAAATAAATTCAATAGTTTTCATGTATGTATAATTATATATTGAGCCGTCAGAGTATTGAAGATCTGGTCAAATTACAAGTTCACCTGATAATGAGAAAGTGAAGATTATGATCACCAGAAGAGTGGATCTATCATAGAGAGGTATAGTTGTCTTGAAGGCATCGTACACTATCGTCAATAAATCATAAACTTCACTCAACGAAGATTCTCGACTCCTCTTACTTTGCTGTGAAATTATTGCGTGATGTCGTTCATGCGCCATTTTCATGTATTTCTTATAATTGTTTTTTTTTGGCGTATAATTTATCTTGTATGAAAATCTCCATTTGGCTTTGGATTTTCAGTTCCCAAGTCTAGTCATTGAGCATTTCCACAAAGTGGATGCTCTTATGTTTTCATGAGAAACGGATCCGCCGCCGCCGCCGCGACTTCAAACGTGAATATCTCTGAAACCGTTAAATATTTTCGGGTCAGACTTGATGTGCCATCTCCTTAGGCCTGGGAAATTTGTCTGGTTGTGTTTCGATACCGGCTGCTCACCACTAGGTGGCGTTGTAGTCAGAGCATAGGTAAACCTTTCTCTGACGATTTCGTCTGAACGGCTTGTCTGATTTCTTTGAAATTTTATTACAATGATCTTAAAGGATAGTCAATGTGCTGCAAAGGTTTTGGTGTAGCTGGCATACTTACAAAGGCAAGTTTTTTTGCATCTCAAAAACAAAAGTTTTTCGTGAAATGAAACTTCACCAATTCGCTTGGAGAAATATTTAAAAACTGTTCTATTCTAGGTTGCCAAGCATAAATATATAATTCACATCCCTTGTACGGTCAAATGGCCATTTTTTTAAATATATGAAATTCTCATAACTTGAGTCCAATATCTACATTCCCCAGGCCACATCTGAGGATTTTGCTTCATCATGTAGGTTCGTGATATTGTTCATCATTGGGTGGCACTATAGACAGTAAACTTATATAGCACATTTTATTGGCATTTCATCTGTTTATGAAGTTTATTATTGTCAGACGGACGAAGGATTTCCAAGGACAATTTTTTTTTTTTTTTTTTTTTTTAAATTGAAGGGCCACCTCTCATACGGATTTTGCAGCCCATCAACATAATGCTTGATTTATATCTCATTATACATTCTTATTTACAATTACTAATTTTATTAACATTATGGTTTTAAAATGGATTGAAAGGACGTTGGTGCTGTTAGCGCTGGCATAATTATGTGGCATAGGGTAGAGTCGGCTAAATATATCTAAATCTAGGCTACATCAACCCCTGCTTACACACATAACTAAAATGCAGTCAGAGAAATATGTTGCCATCAGTGTATGGTCAGTATGGAGAATTGCAAGGATTGAAGTGGGTTCGAAGTCAGGCCATTTTGGTCAAATAGACATACTGTAACACTGATATTCTGCTTTACCTTTAAATCAGGCCTCCTATTGTAGGCCTGTATGATGACCATTCAGTTAATAAAACCTGTAATGGTTGACTTATTGTATAATGCACTGTACATAAGTGGACGAGTAGACCGCTTGTGTCAACAAAGTAAACACTTCGTTTCCGAATCAGTGCTTCAAAGAATTTTGAAGTGGAACTTATACATACCTGCTATATGGCACACCCCACCTGGGAAATTTTTACATGTATATCTAAGTGAAGTAATCCATTGGAACCATTGATGATTTTCCAATAATAGAGAAGAAAAGCAACTCCGAGTAGGGATGACAAGTTCATTCTGTATATTTCGCTATTAATTAATAGCATCTTCAGCAGTGAACAAAGTTACAAACCGCGCCATACACACAGTATAAATACAAGCCATAATGTGATCTTAGCCAATACACATTTATGAATAGGTAAGCCAGTAAATTATGTCAGTCAGGTTGGACAAATATTAAAATGCTGTCATTTTCAGAAATTGTTAAATGTTAAGCGATAACCTGACCGCGATCTACAAATGGTGTGATTCAGGTGATACAATACACACTAATTGATGAAAACAATACACAATCTGCTTATCTGGCAAGAACTAAGTAAACTGTGCATAGATGAATAAAGTATGGTGATATAGTGGGTATGTACCTACATTGAATATTTCTACGTCATGAAGTTTGGATAAGGACTGTCATTTTAAGATAATGTGTCATTTTCTTGGCAATCCACATCAGAACTGACGGAAACCTACAAATGTTGTAACTGGCATGTTTCATAATTGTATATTCCCATGCGAGTTACAACATTTGTGGAATGTGTATTGTAACACCTGAATCACACCATTTGTAGATCACTGTCCGGTTATCGCTTAACATTTTACAATTTCTGAAAATGGCGGCATTTTAATATCCGTCCAACCTGACTGACATAATTCACTGGCTTACCTATTCATAAATGTGTATCGGCTAAGATCACATTATCATGCCTTGTATACATACTGTGCGTATGGAGCTGTTTGTAACTTTGTTCACTGCTTAAGATGATAGAACTACATGTAATAGCGAAATATACAGGATAAAATTGTGTATTGTCTTACTGATAAAAAAAGTGTTTACACTTCAAGCCGATGCTCAGGGAAGCCTAATTGGACAGCAACAAGATCGGCAATTTTCCGAACAAAATATATAAAAACATATAGAAAAATTAATTGCCGAAAAGAACAACAAAAAAGATGATTTCCTGAAGAAGTGGTGTCCCCTTTCAAACCTGACACTTAACTAATATATATAGCGTAGAAATATATTATAGGATCATCTTATGATGTTATTCATGATGTTTATCAGTATTTGTATGCAAGGAAATGACCTATATATAACACATTAAAATACCACACTACAGCATTCCATATTACAAACATCAAAACAAAGTTTCAAATCAACAAACGGGTACTTATTTACGTATTCTTTTCACAACCGTTTTTCTCTCTGTCACGTGAGGATGTGGCGGAGAATGTAAAACCGTGACACCTAATGTAAGAATAAATGCCCAATCGTTCGTCCAGGGTTAAAAAAAAAAAAAAAATGTAATCCCTACTCGGAGTTGAATTTCTTCTCTATAATTGAAATAAAATGGTGTTCTTGTGCATTTTGACAGAATATTTAGACTTCGAACATGATATTTAATGATGCCCCAAAATGAACTGAATTTTCTGCGTCATCTGTCTGTCTGATCAGAAGCCTAATTAATGAAATTGACTGACATTCACCTGTTTTATCGAGGTCAAATTTAGCATTAGCAATAATTTTTAAAGTAGGGAAGATGGGCTCTCCAAATTCATCATACTTGCTGACTGACTAGAAGCCTATCCCAGTTGACTGAACCTATTTTCTCAAGGTTATATACTTTATATTATGATATAACATGAAATTGATACCACATATGAAACTGATGATGGACCTCAAGTCTATGAACATGACTGACGTTGACCTATTTTCTCAAGATCAAAAACTGCATGTTAAGTCACATGTTAACTGCCAACATACTCAAAATCTAACATTGTCATCATTTTGTTATGGCTGTGGTTGTCTTCCAGAACAATCTAGCGAATTTTGCATGTGTTCCAACAGCCTCAGCTTTCAACAGTAACTTAAAACCATGCTGTATCAGCTGAGCTGTTGAAACACCCTTCATTTCCTAGCTCTGACATACTGCATCACTGTCGAAATATGGGTACCATAACCGAGTGATAGATCACACACCCAGTGAAGGTTCCTGATTTACATTGAATGTCGTTATTGCCTAAGTAGTATTAGCAGCATTTTACAACAATAACAATTCGCTGACTTAACAGTGAAAAATTATAGTGAAAGGTTTTTATTTTTTGTTTTTCATTTTTATTTGCTGGCATTGTTTCAGATAGAATACAACAGCCTAATTCATACAATCAGGAATAAAAAGGGGGTTAAAGTATTTATGTTCAAACTTTCATGGGAAATATAAAAGTGGCAATTTGAAATTTTATTTTTGTTTGATTTTTAATGTCGGTGGGCCCATGAAACGCAAAATAAAGTTGGTGTTGCCTAACTGGGTTTCGCCCATTGGTGAAGAAATCCCTTCTCAGAGGCACTTCTATCAGTGATGATTCCTGATTGCTCATCCTCCAGGGGTATGTACCCCACACTCTGTCCCATCCTAAACAAAAATTGCCACCCCTATTAGGGGCTGTGCCCAAATTGGGGAGATCTAAAGCCCCGTGAGTACCAAAATATGTGTTACAAAATTATCTGGGGAAATGCTCTTTGCCCGTTTTTCAAACGAGCTTTCATTTCAAATATAGTGGTATTTTGCTATGCATCAGTATTCAATCATGAGCAATCAGCTCTCCACGATATCAACCGTCATCAGTACTCAATCATGAGCCATCAGCTCTCCACGATATCAACCGTCTTCAGTTCTTCATGATATCAACCGTCATGATAGCAACCGTCATGATAGCAACCGTCATCAGTTCTCAGTGAAAGCAACCGTCATCAGTTCTCAGTGATAGCAACCGTCATCAATTCTCGATGACTGCAGCCGTCATCAGTTCTCAGTGATAGCAACCGTCATCAATTCTCGATGATTGCAGCCGTCATCAGTTCTCGATGATACCAGCCGTCAACAGTTCTCAATGATTGCAGCCGTCATCAGTTCTCGATGATTGCAACCGTCATCAGTTCTCGATGATACCAACCGTCATCAGTTCTCAATGATTGCAGCCGTCATCAGTTCTCAATGATTGCCGCCGTCATCAGTTCTCGATGATACCAACCGTCATCAGTTCTCAATGATTGCAGCCGTCATCAGTTCTCAATGATTGCAGCCATCATCCGTCTCAAGGATGAGTGTCACTGAGCAGAATTCTTTCTTCCAAATAGTTTTTCCAAGTCGTTTTCTGGGGAATATTGCATCTCCGTCAGTTATTGGATTGTGGATGTCAATTTATGATTGTGAGTTTATGATTGTGTATGTTCATGTGAAACCATGGACTTATTGTATTATAAGGTATTAATACTACCCATATAGCCTTGGGATAAGGGGAGTTGGACACCAGCTGCATACCCCTCAGCTCACAAGCCAGCAATGGCCCGACAGCACCATTGATGTCGGCTCTTCATCAACTGCGTGCTGGATTTGAGCCTGTGATGGACCGACAGTAGAAAATGGTTGACAAACCGCTGTAAACAACGGACCGACAAACATCGTGTGAGCAAACCTGTGATTGGCCAACATCCATGCCGATAGTGGACCGTTGATGGTACATATTTTGCTCGCTAACTGGGCAGTGAGAGACAGCTCATGAGCAATCAGCTCTCCACGATATCAACCGTCATCAGTACTCAATCATGAGCCATCAGCTCTCCACGATATCAACCGTCTTCAGTTCTTCATGATATCAACCGTCATGATAGCAATCGTCATGATAGCAACCGTCATCAGTTCTCAGTGAAAGCAACCGTCATCAGTTCTCAGTGATAGCAACCGTCATCAATTCTCGATGACTGCAGCCGTCATCAGTTCTCAGTGATAGCAACCGTCATCAATTCTCGATGATTGCAGCCGTCATCAGTTCTCGATGATACCAGCCGTCAACAGTTCTCAATGATTGCAGCCGTCATCAGTTCTCGATGATTGCAACCGTCATCAGTTCTCGATGATACCAACCGTCATCAGTTCTCAATGATTGCAGCCGTCATCAGTTCTCAATGATTGCCGCCGTCATCAGTTCTCGATGATACCAACCGTCATCAGTTCTCAATGATTGCAGCCGTCATCAGTTCTCAATGATTGCAGCCGTCATCAGTTCTCAATGATTGCAGCCATCGTCAGTTCTCAATGATTGCAGCCATCATCAGTTCTCAATGATAGCAGCCGTCATCAGTTCTCAATGATTGCAGCCGTCATCAGTTCTCAATGATTGCAGCCGTCATCAGTTCTCAATGATTGCAGCCATCGTCAGTTCTCAATGATTGCAGCCATCATCAGTTCTCAATGATAGCAGCCGTCATCAGTTCTCAATGATTGCAGCCGTCATCAGTTCTCAATGATTGCAGCCGTCATCAGTTCTCAATGATTGCAGCCATCGTCAGTTCTCAATGATTGCAGCCATCATCAGTTCTCAATGATAGCAGCCGTCATCAGTTCTCAATGATTGCAGCCATCATCAGTTCTCAATGATTGCAGCCGTCATCAGTTCTCAATGATTGCAGCCATCATCAGTTCTCAATGATTGCAGCCGTCATCAGTTCTCAATGATTGCAGCCGTCATCAGTTCTCAATGATTGCAGCCATCATCCGTCTCAAGGATGAGTGTCACTGAGCAGAATTCTTTCTTCCAAATAGTTTTTCCAAGTCGTTTTCTGGGGAATATTGCATCTCCGTCAGTTATTGGATTGTGGATGTCAATTTATGATTGTGAGTTTATGATTGTGTATGTTCATGTGAAACCATGGACTTATTGTATTATAAGGTATTAATACTACCCATATAGCCTTGGGATAAGGGGAGTTGGACACCAGCTGCATACCCCTCAGCTCACAAGCCAGCAATGGCCCGACAGCACCATTGATGTCGGCTCTTCATCAACTGCGTGCTGGATTTGAGCCTGTGATGGACCGACAGTAGAAAATGGTTGACAAACCGCTGTAAACAACGGACCGACAAACATCGTGTGAGCAAACCTGTGATTGGCCAACATCCATGCCGATAGTGGACCGTTGATGGTACATATTTTGCTCGCTAACTGGGCAGTGAGAGACATCCTGTTGGCTTATATTATCATTGTTGATATTCATCACCAGACTGATAAACCTGAGATGAAGGTCCTGAACAGTGAACAGTGTAGTCTTTACCGAACCAGTTTCTGTATTCGTGACTTGTATTGCGACCATTCCCCTTTTCACAGGACCTAACATGTATATATGATGAACAGACACTATATAATTAAGCTGTGGTAATTACCTAGGTAATCGTTATGAGATTATTACCTAGGTAATCGTTATGAGATTATTACCTAGGTAATCGTTATGAGATTATTACCTAGGTAATCGTTATGAGATTATTACCTAGGTAATCGTTATGAGATTATTACCTAGGTAATCGTTATGAGATTATTACCTAGGTAATCGTTATGAGATTATTACCTAGGTAATCGTTATGAGATTATTACCTAGGTAATCGTTATGAGATTATTTTTTGCCCGCAGTCAGGAAATTCATGTGAAGCTAGAAATAAACTCATTTTAAGTCCACAAAAATCTTTCCTTCAGGAACACTTATTCAAGTTGTTTTTCCACAAACTTGTTCCCGCCTACATCCACCCAATATATATTTAGGGTTACACAAAGGCCAAGTGCAGGTCCGTCGGTAATATAAGCAGAGGAAAGCCGGAAACTCAAGATTATAACAGCCAAAACTTTATTTCGATGAAATTGAGAAATGCGTGATATATAAAACGTATAATTGATGATGTAAAGCGAACAAACACGTTTGCGAAATATGTAAAGATGTGTCACATGATCAGAATGACCGAAACACAAAACAAAACGCTGAAAGGGTAGGCCTAAGAGTGAAGGACAATATATGGCGTTCTAAAATGGTAGGAATGAATGACCATATATGGTACGTATTTTTGGGGCAGTTGGACCACCCATTTTCACCAGATGCTTGTACGTATACTGCTACTATCCGTTAGTTGAGCTCATGCTGTCGTCCAAACAGGATAACCACATGAATAATTTGTTCTGTCTTATCTCAAACAGTCTAGACTGGAATTCTGGTCACAGTCTGATCGCCATTCCGATAAAACTCTGGACACAACATTGATGTAGAGGATGAAGACTACATCATGGAGATAGATGTATATATAGTGACTACATTGTGCAGCTGTACATAGTGACCACTTTGTTTTCTTCGTATATAAATGTGAAACATTTTTAAAATTTCAAGTGTTAGTAGTTTTTTGACATGTAACAAATTTTGGGTGTTACGAGATTTGCTTATCTTAACCCTATCTGGCCTGGGCGATTTGGGGTGTATCGCAGCCTGGGGGGAGGCGGAAAGTGCCCCCCCCTATATATTTTCTCTACCACTAAGGCTAGAGCGCTGAAACTTGCCACACATTATCTTGGGTTCAAGCTCTACCGGGAAATGTAAAAAAATCCAAGATGGCCGCCATGATGACGTCACAGTGACGTCATCTTCTCGGAAGCCATTTTTCGGCCTTTTTGGGGTCGATTTTTCAAAATTTTCATTTTTCAGATTTTTCTCTGGAAAAAAATCTAATAAAATAGGGAATAATTAGTTTTGCATAAATAATATACTTTCAAGGCCTTTTAGGCAAGGAAAGTGTGAAGAAATGGAGCGAAAAGATTGAAAAACACGACTTTCGCGGATACCACATGGCCGCCATTTTGAATTTACCCATGATCCTCTGCCTGGGGTATATGAAAATAGGCCCAAAATGACCCCAATAAGATAAGCTTAAAAGTCACCAAGTTTCAGCCTCCTCGGTTTTGTCGTTTCGGAGCAGCAGAGAAAAGTTCACTAGGGGAGGCACTT